>JAEIIO010006094.1:0-11454 GCA_018874655.1 Drosophila diplacantha | reverse complement strand
TATTTTTTAACATCTGTTCCATACAAACTTGCCTTTCGACTTATTTATTTATTTGCATGCGATATATTTAGAATAATACCTAAAAATTCAGGTAAACGCCCAAAAAATCTGTACAACTGTTGAAATAATCGAAATCATAACTTTTTCATTTTCGTTCCCTGGCGAAAATACCGCAAGTCACTGTACACTAATTAGGCATGCGTCCATCTCTATTTGTATTTCTGTGAACAATCCTATCGAAAGTCGCGCATCTTCAGCGAAAAGTGCAGAAATATTAATCCGAAGAAGTTTTATTTTTTTAGAAAATAGCGCAGTATACATTCATTAAAAGTCATAGCATTTATTACAATTAAGTAGCATTAGCAGAGATCAAAGGTTAAGGCGACCCACCAAACCCCCGCGTACTCCGACAGACGCGAACCTAATTTCCCCTCCCACAGCAACACACACACCAATCCAATGAAAGGGTCACGGGCTGCATTTCAGTTCTTTTTCATTTTTCTGGGCGTTCTTTAAGATTTTTTCCATAGCCGTAGTTTAAGTCTGTATATTTGGTAAACACAATATTACTTTCTGTATTTTGCCCTCCATTACATTGTTAAACCCGAATAAACAAACCAACCAAACCTTTACCAAATGATCAACATTCAGAGCATAGAAAATGTGTCAGATTGCTCTCCGCTTTACCTGCCGCACAGCTTGTACCTCAAGCCGGTGGCCAAAATGCAAATCTCCGTATCGCTGCCGACGATCAAGTCCGGCAAATCCGTGTCCAATCTGGAGATAATGGACAAGCTGGGCGTCGAGCTCAAGCCGGATAAGTTTCTGCTTCTTAAGGTGTGTAATACATTCATTATTCTCTAAATTTGTTGTATTTGTTTAAAATTTAACATTTAGAATATATTCCTTGCAACTATGGCTTCATTAATACTTCTCTAACTTCCTATTTCTTTATTATTAAAACAGGTTTCCAAAAGCACAGTTAACACCATACGCCTGGAAGCGGAACTGGATGATCGTAAACGCCTTCGATTGGCCATTCAACGCCTGGATGGCGTATCTCTGCGCATTACCGGTTTCACTGAATCATTCCGAGTACGCTGCACCGAATCGAAAGATGAGTTTCCCACACGGCACGACTGGGACTCGTATTTTCGAGATGCCCGGAACATGGACGAAATGAAGGCGGGCGAACGGCCGGACACCATTCACCTGAGTCACCTGCCCATGCGTTGGTTTTGTCCCCGGCACACTGAGCACGAGGAGCAGGTCAAGCCAAGCGAGGGCATCTTCAGGCGCATCTTTGAGAAGTTTGGACGTGTCCGCGCCGTGGATATACCTATCTGTGATCCTTATCGGAAGAGCATGCAATCGGACATCAGTGGCATGCGAACTTTTAGCTTTGAGCAGGATGTTCTCTTCGAAGCGTGAGTTCTTGGCGAAACTACTTTTTTTTAATCTAGGGTTAGTTTTTCATTTGTATTCCAATTTTTTCTTACAGATATGTCCAGTTCGAGGAATACTCTAGCTTTGTTCGGGCTATGGACGAGTTTAGGGGAACTAAGCTCGTCCGCAAATTTTTAGACAAAACCCAGGCCATCAACATTTGCGTAAACTTCGACAAGCAAAAGCATCTCAGCGATTTGCACGTGCAGCGACGGGAACGCATGCGAAAGAAGTGCATCGCAAAAGCTCAGGCCGAGGATGAGGAGCGAGAAAAGTTAAAGAAGCAACAGGCCGAACAGTTGGAACGCGAAAGGTTTGACAATAAAATAGAGTTTGGATGGGGAAACAGTAAACAAATGCAAAATATGAAAAAATATAAAGGAATGTTTGACATTTTTGCTCAACATTTTATCATGGTTTTTCTTTTTTAATAATAAATTACTATCTATTGTATACTGTTTTCCGTTTCCTGACATCTTAAATTTATATTTATCATATGCTTCCCACCTGAGCAAGGTGGCGAGCCTTTTAGCCAACCGTTCTCTGTATTTTCTAGACGAACAGTTAACAAATATTTATTATGCATAATATCAAATACAAAATCAAATGCAAAACAAAAAAAACCGCAATATTGCAAAAAAAAATTTACAGGCAAAAGCAAGAAGAATTGAAATTAGCAGAAGTGGAAAAACAACGTGAACGTGAGGAAAAGCGAAAAGAAAAGCATCTGAAAAGAATCCAGGAGCGCGGCCAGGTGGAGATCTCGCAAAAGATACGCGTAGAGGAGCGCAAACTGATGATAGCCCAACGCAAGCTGGAGAGCATTCGCACCCTAGAGAAGCTATTCGAGCGGATCCAGGTAAGGTATTTTTGGCTCGGGACTCTTGACATTTTATTTACAAAAGTAAAGAGAAAGAGAGCGGGCTCTACAACTAGCCGATCGGTTTCTGGGACGCATTCAGAGGCAATTGACGCCTATGTGAGCACAAGTATTGTCCCAGTGCACCAAAAGACGACAGTAAATAAAAACGAAGTTCAGGTCCAATACATTGTGATATGTACGCAACCATCCGCACACTCGATCTATGTATGTGTGTGTTTCGTCGCCTGCATATGACATTTTAAATGTATGCGGTTAACCCATCTTGAACTTTTATCATTTTTAAAATTTAATAAAATTTAAACTGGTTCTTACTTTACAGCTCAAGCAAAAAGACAAGAATCGTCGGGCGAAGCAAGATGAAGCCAAGGACATCCAACGTGGACGTCTGGTGGAAAAGTACAAAGCTGCCACAGAGAAACTCGTTTGTGATCAGCGCAAAATCGTGCAAGACATCAAAAGCAATACTCCTCTAATGGGTCTCCTGAAAAGCAAGTCTAAGAAAAGCTCGGCGCCTCTAGATGCCAGCAGTGATGACGATGCGGTGGCTGCGTCTACCAAAAGACACAAGACGACCAACGGCGTAACAGGCACGAAGCAGTCTGAGGACGCCAAAGCCGACACTTTGAATCCCCTCAAAGCGGTTGCCGCTATAGCTGCTGGTGCTGTGCCTGGCGGACCAGGTGCATACAGTGCCGAGGTAGCCAGCGAGTGGATGCAGTCTCTTTCAATGTTCGGGTACGGGATGCCTGGTGTCTTCCCCGGAGCGTTGTATCGACCGCCGGCACCGTTTCCGGTCTCCAGCAATTACCGTGGATTCGCTCCACGCCTCCGGGGTCGAGGAAGGGGTCGCGGCAGCGGAATTCGAGGCAGCCGCAAAAGATTTGATTCGTATTACACTTACAACGATCGATACACTGACGAGGAGGATAATGGTTACTATCACAAGTCATCGCGTGCCAGGTACGATTTGGTTCGTTTATGGAAAGTACAACTGTTAAATATTGTCATCGAATTCTAGGAATCGCTCACGTTCCAATTCATCATACTCTAGAAGTCGAAGCCGCTCTCGGGGTCGCCGGTAAGTAATCGGGCCTATAGAATAGATTAGCAAGTGTTTTATATTTTAGTATTGTTTGTCGTTCCAGGCGTTCTCAGTCGCGCAGTCGGAGTCGCAGCCGCTCTCACTATCGGAAATCGTCGTACTCATCACGATCGAGGTAAGGAAGGGAAGCCTTTTCAAGGAATACAAAGGGGCTTAATACGAATACCCTTCCAGGCGCAGCCACAGTCGATCTCATTCTCGTAGCCGTAGTAAGACACCGTCACAGCGTAAAAACCGCAAACTGGCCTCCACTCGGCGTTCCCGGTCGATCAGTTACTCCAGATCGCGGTCTCGATCCCGTTCTCCCTCCCGTAGGCGCTCTAGCACTCGGCGGGAGCACCACAACAGCCGCCATCGCAGCCGAAGTCGAAACCGCAATCACAGTCGCAGCCGCACATCACCCAATGATGTGAAACTGGAGGCGGACAAACTGGTGGCTTCTGCGGAAAAAATACAGCGAACCATTGAACAGGCTACTAAGGACCGAATGCGGGAAGAAGAGCGCGAGATTAAGCAGAACTTTCGAAGGCAGACGCGCAGGGATAGCCATAACAGTCACGGAAACCACATAGATGTGCAACTGCCACCAGAGGACGAAGAACGACACGACAACAGCAGCAACCGCGGCAGCCGCCGCAATTCACTGGCTGCCTGAAATATAATGTATTCATAAGCATAGTTATTAATAGGAGTTCGAGAAATAAAATGATCAAAGTTTTCCCAACAATTGTTGACTGATTTCCTAAAGATTTCTCTTAGAAAGGGTCAGTGAATGATAATAATTTGCACGAGTTCTTATTTCTTAAAAGAAACTATTTATATACAATCTTTTTCTTTTACTATTTACGATCATTTTCTTTTAATATAAATCCATTTATGTATTGTGAAGCAAAAGAAAGTGGGTCGGCGGGGACAAGAAGTATTGAAGATGCAATTGGAATCAGTACCGCCTGTTGTTGTTACGGCCTCGATTCCTGCCGCCAATGCCAGTGCCTCCTCCTGCTCCACCTCCGCCTCCACCAGAAGCGGAATTATTATTGCCACGCCGGCGACGCTGGCCACCATTATTTCCACCCTTCTGGAAGTCGCGATCCCGATCGTTGAAGTTATCCGAGTTATTGTTGTTAAACCCATTGGATCCATTGCCATTGTTTAACCAGGGCGCATTTGAAGCCCAGGGATTGGGTCTGCCACCCCCAGGCTGTTCTCTGTCGCGGTCCCGTGCTTCCGCCCTGTCGTGCTCTCTCTCGCGTTCCCTTTCCCACTCCCGCTCCCTTTGGTCCAGCGGCGCCTGCTCATCCACAAACTCAGTGTTGGGATGCTGAGCCTTTATAGCGACCAGCGAGGGCAGATAGGGTTTCTTGAGCAGCAGCATCTCCCGGACACTGACCAGTTGAGCATTGTGTTGTCGTGGCTCAAAGCGCGATTTTTTTGCGGGCGGGGAAATACCGTCTCCTCGGGCCTCCACTGTAGGGGAAACTGATCGGGAACGATCCGGCACTGGAACCACATCGTTCAGCTCCTCCAGTTTTCCGGCATCTATATACTTGTTGAGGAACTCTGCGCCCTGTCGTATAGCTGCCATTAGCCGAGAGTCTGGATGGACGCGTATGAAACGACTGTACACTAACACGCCGACTATTGTCTGGGGATCAAGGCCATTAAGCATGCCACTGGCTACGATGCCCTCCATTGTGTTCTCGCTAATCTGCTGGTGGTTCAGGCCGCTTGTCGAGTCCTTGGCCTCGCGGGCGGCCAGCTCCTCGTGGATGCTAAGCACGCTGGGGTCGTCCGCTCGCCGGGGACCTGCCCAGTTCACCTGGAAGTTACGTGGAATGGGCTTGCTGTAGGGCACCTTCTTTTCTCGATCACGATCACTCAAGGCTCGGCTCGGATCCAAATCCAGGCCAGGAATAAAGCCCTTGTCGGCTGTCAAGCTTTCGGTGAACTCAACCCTGTCCTCGGGCCCCATTCCGGGGATAACGGCGTCATCTGCAATTAAATCGTTATTAATCTAACTGATGATTCACTAAAATGCAATTACCCACCGTATTCACACTCGTCTAAAGCAGCCAAACTGGCAGGCAACGTGTTCAGATTGTATTTGTCTCTCATCAGATCTCCCGGTCGGTTTCTCGTCCAGAACTTGATGGTGTGATCGTTGGAGCCGGAGCAGAGTATGTGGCCCAGCGGATGCCAGGCCAAAGTCCATACAATGCTGTCATGCGCTGTTTCCACGCAACCAATTTCCTTGTCCGTTCTAAAAGATAAATATATTGATAAAAACATCCCTTGCAGCAAAATTACACAGCCACAATGCCCACCCAACGTTCCAGAACAGAATAGAACCATCAGAGCCGCCGGAGCAGAAGAGACCCTCGTGTATGGGATGCCAGGACACAGAGCTTGCCTCCTTTTTGTGGCCCCTAAACACCTGAACCTCCTCCCGCAGATTGCGTATGTCGAAGAGCTTCAGTAAATGGTCTCTGGAAGCGGTGACCAACCAGTTGCCGTTGTCATTCCACTTCAGATCCATCACAGTAGATTTGTGGGCATGCCTAAAATTAATAATCAATGCAAGAAATCGCCATACAGTAAGATATCAAATTTGTGACATCCTTTTATTTATAAATGCTGTGCAATGCAATATTACGCAATTCTAGTCACACTGCTCTTATGTTAATCAATTTTCCGTTTATACTTACAATGTAGCCAAAGCAATACCGCTTTTCGGATCCCAGATCTTTATGGGCTGCTGGTTATCCTTGCTGCCGCTCACGATCATTCCCTTGTGCGGATGCCAGTGCACGCACTTCACGTCTGCTCCGTGTCCTTTAATGAAAACACAGTTAATTAACTCGAGGGGTTCTTGCGCCACCTTATTCCCTCCACTCACCCCGCAGCACTCGCTCCTCCTGGCAGCGCATAAAGTCCCAGATCCTCAGGGTTCCGTCGTCGCTGCCGCTAACGAATTTGCTGTCCGTCGGACTGAAACTGCGTTTGGTTTGGATTGCATTGAAAATGTTTTAGAAATACGTAACAAAACACGAGTTGCATCGGTGATTATGAAAATGGATGATATTGAGCGGTAAAGAGAAATAAAATAAAGTTAATGTTGTTGAAATACTACGTTGTGTAAACCTTTTTATAGTACAACTATAATATAAAATAAGTAGTGTTCCGTTAATACAAAGAATATTATGTCAAGAAATTGATTTATTCTTGATTGACATCTTGGCGATGGTGTCTTTAAAAAAATATATTAAGTAAACTAAACCTTAACTACTCACTAAACGATTTAAAAAATAAATTAAACATTATTTTAATTAGTTGAAACAAGATCCGGTTGACCGCAGTTTCAGCATAGGCGCGCAATTTTTATTATTTTGAGGTATTGAAGTTCATTCCCGGTGACTTGTGTATTTTTCTGTCGATGGAAATACTTTGAGATACTCTCGCCAGATGAATATGTCCATTATTCGCCAAAATTGATCGCCTTGAGACTTTTCAGAAAGAAAACACCTGAACCCCCGAATTTGAGAACCAACAAGGTGCAAGATTTTGCATTTTTATTATTATATTTCTGTTGATGTTTGTGGCGCCGCGGAAATAAAATGGTTCAAAGGTTTCTTTTTTAATCTCAGTCAGTTGCTTTTATTGTGGTCTTTTGCATTTCAGTCTTTTTAACTTAAATTCATTTAATTGCTATCACAGTTCACAGATCACAGATCACAGGAAAGAGTTTGAGGCTTAAAATGATAGATGGAACTGATCAAATCTTTCAGCCAGGTTTTGACTAGGAGGAAAAACTAAGCTCTGGATTGGCATGTTGCTAAAATTGACGGCTTTATTGATATTTTAATAATTGCAACATCCCTGGGAGGAAACCGGATCCACACTACGCTAATTGATAATTCAAAAAATAACACCCTGGCGACGCGAATAGCTACGGAAACTAGGAAACGAACGCGGTTCTGGCTATCGCTTTTACTCTGCCTTGTTTGACCAGCTGCTACAAAATGGTAAATACAGGCGACAATTACAATTAAATGGCTATACCTTATTCCCCTAATCGCCTCCTTGTGCGCCTGGTACATCTTTACGTTGTTCATGTTGGATTGCCAGTATTTAACATAGCCGCCATGATCGCCCGTCACCATCCAGCTGTCGTTGTGTGACCACACCATGGTTCGCACCGAAATGTCGTGGGCCTGCATTATATTTTCAATATATTAGTATTGATTATATGTTAACTGCATCTGGCTGTGACACCAACCTGCAGAATGGTCTCAAAATTAAAGGTCAGTCCGTTCCACAGCGTAAATTCGCCCGAACTAGCTCCGGTAACCAGACGTCTGCCTTCCGGTGTCCAGGCGAGCGTAAAAATGGGGCAGCGCATCTTATTCGTGGCCGTCTTCACGAATCTGGTAGTCACAGCATTTGAAGGATTATCCAGGTAGCTGGAAGGCGGAAGCATATGGGGCACGTATATGCTATCCGGCTGCAAAGCCAATCGATCCCGATGATCACGTTGCCACAGTCGATTCTGCGTTTTTATGAAAGAACAAATATGAATATTACAGGAAGTAGTATTTCACAAAGTTTAAATTCTATAGGGATGTATATATATATATATATATATATTGTTCCTTAGTGTTAAATTTTTTGGAAATGACTTAAATTTAAGAGATTCATAGAGCATATTACCTCCAACGCCTTAATAATAGAAGCATTGTAGTCTACAGTCTTTCGCATCACACTCTTCCGCAGTCGCTTGCCATCAAAGTCGTCTTGGGACATTCCGAAGGGTCTCTGGAAACCGCCCGGCATAAAGGGCTTGAACTGGTTGTACCCGTGTTTGTTGGAGCCATGATGCGGATGGTAATGTCTGTGGTGCGGGCCGCCCATTGATGGCGGCGGGAGCGATGTAAAGTTGGTTGCTAGCGCTGATGGCGCCGTCAGCAGCTGCGGCGGTGGCTGGGACACGTCCATGGCGTCTGATATATCACTTTTACTCCTCTTCCACCAAAAGGAACCGCTTTCGCTACGCGTGCAAAATAAATTTTCTTCGCACGCACACAGACGCACGGACACGGCGGCAAGCGCGATGCTCGAATTAGTTGGTTTGCTTTTGCTTAGAGATCCGCTGTACTTACTCGCTGTCCTAAAGTTCAAACATTTGCCTTGCCTGTCGGGTGGAAATAGCCCACGTTGAACTCGATTAAAACTATTTGTAACAGACGCGTTGAAAAATTAATGCTTTTGTCAAACAACGCAACTTGCGAGCAGTCACATTGAAACGCGTGCGTATTGTAATACTAATTTTAACGGCCTGCCACTTTTTATTAGTACTGTAATAGCGTATTTACACTACCATACTGTGGCAAAGATTTATATATGAAAAAGAACGAAAAGATCAAAAACAGTTTTCCAATTTTTAGTTTTTTTGGGTAGGCCTAGTGAAATATTACCAACGAAAGGTGTGAGGCATTGCCAGGTCAAAACAAAAAAGTTGTGATTTTTTAAGCGGAATAAATCAACTGTATTTATTTCGCTCAGAACGACAGAGGGAGGATTTAAAGAAAGCCGTCTTAAAGCAGTGAGAGAAAGTGAGAGGTCAATGGTGTAGAACGACTGTTTGTAAGCACCCTTTAAAAGAGTGTTGCAGGGACGAGAGATTTCCTAGCGAAAAACAGCTGTTATTTTTTTTCTCAATATTTTTGTTATTTTCATTAATGATGGAGTTTTTGCTTATGGAAAGAAATATACATTTTTAAATTTGCATTTTTTTTCCTCTGCATATCTTGTAGCTCAAACAATTTTTATGAAGGAATACCCCTACTAAAACCAAGATGTGCACACTGAGCTTGAAACTTTGAGAGATCCGATCGTCTTACATAATTCTGGGTCATGAATTTCGTCGGCAAAGTAGTTCTTATTACAGGGGCCAGTTCCGGGATCGGGGCTGCCACCGCCGTGAAGTTCGCGAAGCTTGGAGCCCGCTTGTCCCTAAATGGACGCAACGTGGAGAACCTAAAAAAGGTGGCCGAGGAATGCGGCAAGGTGAGTGACTCCCTTCCTGCCTTGGTGGTGGGCGACATCGGCAAGGAGGAGGACACAAAGAGAATCTGGACGGAGACGCTTGCAAAGTACGGCAAGCTAGACGTTCTGGTGAACAATGCTGGGATCATCGAGACGGGCACCATCGAATCGACCAGCCTGGAACAGTACGATCGCGTGATGAACACTAACCTAAGAGCCATTTATCACCTAACCATGCTGGCCACTCCGGAGCTGATCAAGACTAAGGGCAACATCGTGAATGTGTCGAGCGTCAACGGAATCCGCTCTTTTCCCGGCGTCCTGGCATACAATATCTCAAAAATGGGCGTCGATCAGTTCACCCGTTGCGTGGCTCTGGAGCTAGCTGCCAAGGGAGTGCGCGTAAACTGCGTAAACCCCGGCGTGACGGTGACAAATCTGCATGCCCGCGGCGGCATGGATCCCGAGACATACCAAAAGTTCCTGGAGCACTCAAAGACCACGCATGCAATGGGTCGTCCTGGCGATGTCAAGGAGGTAGCGGCGGCAATCGCGTTCCTAGCGAGCGACGAAGCTAGCTTCAGCACAGGTGTAAGTCTGCCCGTTGACGGAGGTCGTCATGCAATGTGCCCTCGCTAATGGTTTTGACCCCAGTACGAATTAAGACTTCCTTAACTTGGGTTTCCTTGTGTAAATGCATTTATTACAATGTTTTGTACTGTTTTTTAGATTGTGTAAACACATTTATTTGATTGTTATCGTTAGGGATTAAAAAAATCTACGGAGTACACCTCCGTGCTGAAAATGTTCAATGTTCCATTATATCTCGGAATGTGGTGTCCAAACTTGTTCATTTTCCTGATAACAGACAAGGGTCTAGTAATCTTTCACCGAATAGTTATTATTTTAACCAGGTGTCATTCTGGCTCCCCCAAATTCCAACACTGTTCGATGGCCAGCAAGGGCAAGGCGGGACTAGACTTCACCAGCAAGGTGGTCCTAATTACAGGAGCCGGATCTGGCATTGGGGCGGCCACGGCTGAAATGTTTGCAAAACTTGGCGCCCGCCTCGCCTTGGTGGATCGCGAGGAAGAAAACCTTATGAGCGTGATGAAGAAGTGCATGTGTTTCGGTAACAAACCGTACGGCATTGCTGGGGACCTCCTTAAGCCGCCGGAGATTGAGTGCATCGCGGACAAATCCAAGGAGCGGTATGGAGGTCAGTTGGATGTCCTGGTAAATGGAGCGGGCATAATGCCCACGGGAACCCTGCAAACCACCGAATTGGCCTGTTTCACCCATGTACAAGATGCCAATGTGCGGTCCTTGTTTTACTTGACCAAGCTGCTACTCCCCCAGCTGCTTCAGTCTAGGGGCAGCATCGTAAACGTGTCCAGCGTCTGTGGACTGCGCGCCTTTCCCAACCTAGTGGCCTACAATATGTCTAAGGCGGCGGTGGATCAGTTCACCCGCTCTTTAGCCCTGGAACTGGGTACACAGGGCGTCCGCGTAAATGCAGTCAATCCTGGCGTGATACGAACCAATCTACAAAGGGCCGGCGGAATGGATGAGGAGAGCTACGCGGAGTTTCTAGAGCGAGCAAAGCAGACACACGCCATGGGCCGTGTAGGAGATCCTGACGAGGTGGCATCGGCAATCTGTTTCCTGGCTAGCGAATTGGCTAGCTTCGTAACAGGCGTTACCCTGCCCGTGGATGGTGGCAAGCAACTTATGTGCCCTCTCTAAAGCTCTGAAAATCACAGATATCCAAGATATGCGTAGTATATCCTCCAGTCTAGCCTCAAAAATTTGCTCACACGGTTGCTTGTCCAATCCGCAAAAATCCGCAGTTTATATATTTAAAAAAATAAAAAAGTATTAAGCAACAATAAAAATATCTACTTCGTTGCGGCTTATCAAATATATACATATATATCACGTTCCAGAAAGTCGACAATATTTTGCTGAACTCCTGTCATCT
>JAEIIO010006071.1:0-23805 GCA_018874655.1 Drosophila diplacantha | reverse complement strand
ATACTCCTGCAATAGTATGATAATCCACATGGTTTTCTTAAACTATTTAGAAGTATAATTTCTTTATACGTATATGCACTTAACGATTTGTGAGTAGTGCTGACAAAGTGATAAATAATAAAGTTAAAAATCCTGTTCCAAAACCAAACATACTTCGGCCGGATTGCCAGATAATTCCAGATAATGGCCTAACAAGTAGTCTCTGCACTTAGAGTAAATGAAAACAGAACTTGTTTTAAATATAACCCCAAACCCACAACAGAACTCACTGAGAAATCACAGACCTATTTTGAAAACCGATTCAAGGCGCGCAAAAGATATCGAACTATCGGCCAAAGCTGCGATAGCAAGTGCCGTCTCCTGCGTTTCGGACTTCAACTCAGAACGTAAACAACTGCGTACACGGAGAAATTTTAGAGGAAAGCGGCGGCAGGGCAAGAGTACGAAGCGCAGCCACCACACCGACACAGCCACAAGACTCCCGAACTCGTGCCGCAGCCACCATCGATGGACGTGGACGAAGAGAGTGGGGCCAGTGGGGCGGCTTCCGCCCGCAAGCGCCAGCGCCGCAGTGCGGATTCCGGCGACACGAGCGGACATGTCGCTGCAGAGGCACGGCAGATTGGGTAAGTGGCATGTGCAAGCTCTTCTTCTTGGGCTTGGATAACCAATTGATTTTTTCCCTGTGCTGTCAACCAAAGCGATGAGAAACCTGTCAGTGCCGAAGAGTCAGTACTTGACAGCGCCGGGAACAACAACAATAATTACGAAGAGGGCGACATGATGCGCATGGAGCAGGCAACAGTATCAGAGGATCAGAGGATCAGAGTATCAGAGGATCAGCAGCAGACAGAGGCTGTGCCGGAGGAAGAGGTGGCAGGGCCCTCTTACCAGTTGGGCCAGTTATCGTCAGAGGCCGCCGTTGCCGTGCTGGCCAACAAGAGAAGCCGCACCCGCAGTGCACCCAGCAACGATAGCGATGATGAAGACGATGAGGGGGGAGCGGAGCAGCAGAGGCCAGTGGCACCCATTGGAACTGCCACAGGCACGCCCCCGCGGTTTAACCAGCGGAATATCCCGCGAACACGCTCCTATCGCATTAACCGCATTAACGTCGAGCTGTTGGCCACAATTACTGACACCAGCAGCGATAGCGATCCCGACGATCCAGCAGAGGCGGCGCCGCTGCTAGAGACCGCTGACGCAGAGAGCGAGACGGAGGAGGCAGCCGAAGCAGTGGCCGATGCAGACGATACCAATTCATCCAGCTCTTCCAGCAACAGCGATGCTATCTGGCGCCGTTACGACTTCTCGAGCGATAGCGATTCAACCATCGAGGTAAGTAGGTCAGTCTAGAGATAATCCTTTATTAATCCTCGCCATTAGCAGGAGGACGACGGGGAAGACTTGCACGACACGGAGCCCAACGCTGCCGATCGTGAGACCATCAACACGGCCGTCACTGAGGTGATGTGCAAGTGCAAGCCTGCGTACAGCTGGATCAGCGGCCAGGAGCTGATGCAGCGCGAGCACAACATCATCAACCGGATCGGTTGGCGTGGTGGTCACACGTCAACGCAGAGCTTTGCCCAGGGCTACTACGGCTCCCGCCTGGTGGTTGAGCAGATGTCGCTGCTCCACGAGATGTCCAAGCACTCTGGCTGCGTCAACTGTCTCAACTTCAATCGCTCAGGCGACTTGGTGTGCTCCGGGTCCGATGACCTGAATATCATCGTGTGGGACTGGGCGAAGAACGAGCCGCTTCATAAGTTCCGCTCCGGTCACAGCATGAATATCTTCCAGTCTAAGTTCATTGACAGCGCCGGCTGCTTGGATATTGTCTCCGCAAGCCGGGATGGACAGGTGCGTCGGGCCGTTGTCCCGCCCTCTGGAGGCGTTACCAAACCCACGCGCCTCTACTCGCACACGGATGCGGTGCACAAGATCGTTGTCGTACCGCTCAGCCGCCACGAGGTGATGAGCGCCGGCGAAGACGGGGCCATCAAGCACTTTGATCTGCGCACCAGCACCGAAGCCACCACAATGTTGCGCTGCGTCCACAACAGCCGGAATGAGCGTGGTGGAAGGCAGCGAGGCCGGGTGCGACTTTTCAGCATCGCGCACCATCCGTTTGCGCCGGAGTTCTGCGTCAGCGGGTCGGACGACAATTTGCGCGTGTACGACAAACGCAAGCTCACGAAACCCGTCCATGAGATGACCCCGCGCCAAATTAAGGAAGTGAGCATGTGCCGCGCCCCAGGCCAGGCCAGTTTAATCTCTATTTTCTTCTCGTTCGTGCCCAGACCAAGATCACGCAGATAACCTGTGCCGTTTACAACCACAGCGGCAGTGAGATCCTGGCCTCCTACAGCGATGCGGGCATCTATTTGTACGACAGCCGCAACTACACGGACGGCGAGACCCTGCATTGCTACGAGGGTCACATGTAAGTCTCGTTAGCTTACTCTTATAAGCTCCCACTTCATGGTCTCTGGTTCTGTCCCACAGCAACAGTCGCACCATCAAGGGCGTAAACTTCTTCGGCCCGCGATCCGAGTATATTGTGAGTGGCAGCGACTGCGGCAACATTTTCTTCTGGGAGAAGAGCAGCGCGGCAATCGTCAACTTTATGAAGGGCGACCATGCGGGTGTGGTTAACTGTCTGGAGCCGCACCCTTGGATGCCTGTACTGGCCACTTCGGGACTGGAGCATAAGGTCAAGATCTGGATGCCAAAAGGACCCGGCAGCGTATGTGTCATAAACATTTTTTTTAAAACCAAAAGTATGCCAACTTTTTTTTCACAACCAAGGTCCCCGATGGCGACACCCTTAAGCAGCAACTGCAGCGTAATTTCAGGCGCAATGTCCTGGACACCAACTATGACATCAATCAGTTCCAAAACTTTATCCGTGCGTTCCTGGAATCCAGCCCACGCCGTAGCAGTCGGCTTGTTCAACACTCCGAGCAGGATCAGGCCCAGCCGGACGCCCTCCAGCAACATCAAGACGATAATAGCAATAGCAGCACAAGCGACTTCAGCCCTTCTCATTCGGCCTCGCAGCTGCAGCGGCACCGCAGTAATAGCGACAGTTCCGACGATACCAATAGCGACGGAGGGGCCGCTGTTGCTGGCCTGGACTCGCTGCGTTGCCGCACGCAGTGATGCTGTGTGCCTCCAAAGACCCCGCCGTGGATGGAGCTTCTAAAGCCCTGCGTCCTAGGCCCACCTTTTGTTTGATTAAGGGCGTTTCCGAAGCTGTGAATTTGTAATCGTGTAACATATATTAATTTTTAAAACGGTTTAATAAACACTCAATGAGATGACAAACTTGCAGTCTTTATTTGAGGGAGGCATACTATAGTATATGGAAATATAAAATAAAATAGGATTATAAACTCTTGTATATGTCCAGAGCAAAAAACAATGATGCAGTCTTGTTATTTGCAAATTTTAAAAAGTTTATCAATATAATAATATACTTTAATTGCCCTTTGGCTTAAACAAAATAAATAAAAAACAAAAGTGTTAAACACAACCCTCCGCTTATTGGGTTGACACATACACAGCCCATGGGCTCAGTCGTTGGTCTGGCAAATGAGGGCCACGCTCCGCTTGACCCAGTGCGAGGGCTTGGCATGGGTGTTCAGCAGCAGCGGGACGACATAATTCGTGGAGTGACCCGTAGTGGAGAGCGTGCCCTTGCGCTCGCCGGTTTTGTAGAGCGGACAGCGGTAGCGCGAGCCCTCGGTTAGCTCTAGGATCGTCACCGGACGGAAGAAGATCACAGGCATGGCGTAGACGAGTACCTTGGGGAACTGCTCTACCAGCATATTCTCGCGCCACTCCCAACGGGCGCCCTCTAGGAACAGGCCGTTGCAGTAGACGCCGTCATCCGGCGGCGACGGCTTCGTCTCCACCTTGAGCACATCGTAGTCGAAGGTCAGAGTGTCGATTGGGATCTTGTACTTGCGGGCAAAATTCTGCATGGCACCGGTGAGGAAAGCCTGGGTGAAAAAGAACCCAGACAGCCAGAAGGTGGGCGGCTTGCCGTGGTGGTGCCAGTCGTGCAGCCAGTTGAGCCGCTTGTACAGATCCTGAACGTAGGAGCCGAGCGGTTTCAGGCACGGATACGACTTGGACATCCACTTGGTCGGGATACGGTTGAACTTCATCGCCGTCATCACGTTCTCCAGGTCTGGAGTCATCACTATTATGCCCTTGATGCCCATGGCCAGATCCCGGCACGAGTTACGGATCTCCTTCTGCAGCTTAAGAAACCGCTCCATCTCCTGGACCACCACCGTGTTCATGGACTCGTTATAGTCAACGGGATACTTCTCTGCCGCCGCCTCAATGTCCATGTCCGGCGGCATCTCGCGCTCAATCTGCTTGATCGTGTCCAGTATGACCTGCTCCACACTCACACCGGCTCCGGCGGAGCCCGCCGCCTCGCTGCCCAGCAGTAAGATCATAGAGTCCAGCAGAGTCTTCGTCGTTTGCATATCCCTGGTGATGCCCGAATTGGCGTGCAGCCCATACACCTCAGGCGGTGCCAGCGAAGGTATATTCTCGTCCAGATAGCGCAGAATCTCGCGGTGCTCCGTCTTGCGCGGCAGAATGTAACGATCGTCGCTGGCGAACCTGTAGCGATTGTCCCCCACCACCTGAGGATTGCAGAAGTCCGCCAGGATCGTCACTATGGCCCGACGATCCCAGTTGTCCGTCACTCGGCCGCCGTAGTTGCACTCGCTGGTCAGATACGAGATGGCGTCGTAGGGCACATGTTCGTATTGGTTCAGCAGCATCTGAAGGTTGGACGACATTACTAAAGATTACTGCACCACTCCCGGCAACTACTTACGCTCAGCTGCAGCACAGAGATCTGGAGATCGGACTCATTGAATCCGTAGGCAATGTTCCAGCCCAAGGGTCCGTACTTGCGGCGTTCCTGGACCACGGCATGGAAGAAGCAGATGCCGTAGAGCAGCCTGGTGAACGCTCGATCTTGCTTGGCGCAGCCAGTATAGAACTCGTAGTCATTAATGGGCTCCGAGTTGTAGGAACGCATCAGGTTCTCCTTGAGCCCAGTGGGCGGTTCATTGGTCATCTTGACGCCATTCTGGAGAATGGTGACCGGGAACTGGGGCGTGGGATAGGCCGTTAGCCAGATCCGGAAGTTAGCTGGAATGGGGTCAAGCAAATGCTTTGAAGAAATCTTCCTAAAAGCACCTAGGAGTGGCACTCACCTTGTGTGTTAAAGGTGTCCATATTCTCCCAGAGATACTCGAGGTAGGGCATCCAGGAGGCAGCCAGATGACAGTTCTGCAGACACACCCAATAGCCCATCTCTTGGGCGCTCTTAATCAGCGCCGTGGCTATAGGACCCTGGCCCTGGCCCAGCGATATGCTCTGGAACGTCTCCTCCTGGCCCATCTTCTCGGCGAAGGCCAGCAGGGAGCCCAGCGGATCGGCTCCCGGGGAAAGGATAAACACCAGCGGTGTCAGAGCTGTGGAGTCGGCGTACGACTTCGAGATATCGAACTCGGGCGGCGCCACGTACTGATCGCCAATGCTCTGGGCGATGTAGATGCGCACCGCCAGGAAGACGGAGTCCGGGCGCAGAGCCTTCAGCACAATGATCTTCTCGAAGGCGGTGGTCCTATCGTGCCACGGAGCCGGCAGCGGTGCCGTTTCCGGCGAGGAATGGTCGTAGATCGCCTGCCAGGCGGAGAGGTTGTTCTGAAAGTGGGACACGATGCCCTTTAGCTCCTTGAGCTCCTCCAGTCGGAGCACGTTGAGCCAGACGGTCTCGGTTATCCAGCTGGGATTCGGGTTGGGTGGTATATTGGTCGACTCCTTTGCGTTGGTGACCAGGTGAGCGAAGTGCCGCATCTCCACCTGGCCAGTGCCCAGCATGATGCGGGCGGTAAGAATGAAGGAGAAGAGCAGCTTGTCCTTCTCAAAGATCGAGCGGCAGACGTTGTTGTACAGATTCCGGGTGAAGCCGTCCACCAGGAACTTGATGCGGCGCGGCAGGTCCTTGGACTTGTTGGCCGTCTCAATTGAGTACATGTACAGGTTGATGTACCAGTTCAGGGAAAACTGGTACATGGGATCGATATTCGGCAGATCCGTGATCGAGTAGTACAGTATGGAGGAGTGCACGGCCACGGGCTTGTAGTTGAGTCGGAAGGCCTCGATTTTCGCCGAGGTTTCCTTGGCGGCCTCCTGCTTCTCCACAATGTCCTTGGACAGTCCCTTAGACTCGGCCAGTATCTGAATGGCCGCCTCGTTCTCCAGAATATCCCCGCCGGCGCTGAGCGTCTTCAGGATCATGTTTTCCGCGTCCCGGAGAGCTCCCTTATTGGCAGCCGCCTCTGTGGTAAGCATAATGCGCAGCTCCTGTAGATCAGGCCGCTCCTTGGCCACCACGATGCTGAGCAGCTGGTCCATCAGGGCGTTCTGGGTGAGCGCAAAGTTAATGACCGTCACCTTGTTGAAGGTCTCCGGCAGAAAGTGCGGATTCCGCAGATTGCAGGTCATGTACAGGCGAAAGTTTGGATTGACTGGCACCACCGCCTCGCCCAGGCTTATGAGCTTGACGCCGCCCTGTATGAATGTCTGGTGCATCAGGATGGGATCTAGCGGCACCTCCAGCTCCTCCTGCACGTTCTCGATGATCACCGGCGTGCCGTACTCGAGGGCCTCCGCTATGACCTTCATATAGTTGCCCTGGTTGAATTTGACGCAGTTCAGCCGGTTCTTTCTCTCCATGTTCTTCAGCCAGTTGTTGGCCTGCGCCTGCGGATCAATGAACAGACTATAGCGGCTGGAGTTGGTCGAGATGATGGCGTTCTCGGTGGAGAAATCGTCGTTGGGCAGGCCGTCCAGCTGCCAGTTCTGGATGGTGACCTCCAGGCCCAGCACGTTCGTGATGGAGTACTTCTCGGAGCAGGGAATTTTCAGTTCGGTGACCTTCTTGAACCAGTCGTTGACGCAATCGCTGCGATACTGGAGATTCACCGCCGACAGGTAGGCGATAATGCCGCAGGAAATGAGCACGTCGCCGGGCAAGTGATCGTACAGCTCCTGCAAATCCTCCGCCGCTTTGTTCCAGCGCGACTTCTCGCCGCCCAATCCCCCGATGAGGGCCTCCGCGCGCAGCAGTTTGTTGCGACAGTTCTCGGCGTGCTCCTCCGTCTTTTGCATCTCTTCGTTGGCCTTGTCCAACTCGATGTTCAGCTGAGCCACCTTTTCCTCGAGCGCCAGTGCCAGGGCTCGTTTCTCGGCGAGGAACTCCATAGTGTCGGCGTACTCCTTCTCCGCTCCGGCCAGCTTGGCCTTTTTGGGGGCCACAACCTTAGCCACCTCGTCGTACATGTCCATGGCAATGATCCACTGGCACAGACCCTTGGCTGCACTCGACGCCTTGGCCACAACCTTGGGATCGAAGTCCTTGTTCGGTATAAACTCCTTGCGAATGCGCTTCATGATGTCCGGCGGAATGTTGTCCTTGTCGAAATCTTTCAGTGCCGGCAGGAAGTTCATCTCACCCAGCAGCCGCTTGCTGGGTCCCCAATAGTCCTGCACCATTTTTCCGGAGGCCGGATCTGGGATGCGCTCCGCCGGAATTCCTTTTATCACGCAGACAGCGGCCATTACAAGCTTGATAACTGGCGGCGGATTCTTCATCGATTTGACCAGCGTTATGTCCGCTGGCTTCAGTGTATTCAAGGCACTTAGAGCGTCTTCTAGGACGGGTATAGCCTTGGCCAGATCGCGCTCGCAGTCGTGCTTCAGCACCTGGGCGGCCTCGGCCTGCACGGAGGCCACCTCCTCGTCGCGCTTCACCTGTTCAGCGGCGGCACTGGCGGCCAGAGTCTCCTTGTTGATTTCCAGCATCATCTTGCGCGAGGCCTCCGCCAGGGCCACCAGCTTGGGCTGCAGTGCGTTGAGATCTCTTTGCATAATCGATATGGCGGCCGCCGCCTGGGCCAGCGTGTCCAAGCCGCCAATGTAACGCATCTTGGCCAGCATCGTCTCGCTCTGCTTGCGTTCGATGAGGGTCTGGAAGGAGCGGATCAGCTCAATGAATGAGGCGTTGGTCTGGTAGATGTGGCGCCCAGACATTTGGCAGAAGGAGCGCGTGGCTCGCGCCGCCGTCGTGTGGAAGTACTGGCAGGTGTCCATGATAGCCAGTTTGATGTTCTCGTTGGGCACATTAACGTCCACCAGCGACATCTTGGCTATCATCTGCAGAGCCTCCTCCGGCCAGCTGTCGTACCAGTCGATGGTGCAGCAATTGACCAGCGAGGGATACAGGCGCACACGCGTCCTCAGAGCATCCCCGATGGGCGAGAAGCTGAGGACGATGTGTAGTTTTTGCTTGCACCGCTCCACGAAGAAGGAAAAGACCTGCAGCGCCGAGACGTCGATGTTGCGGTTGCCTCCCTGGGCCGCCAGGCGCACCATCTCCAGCACCTCCTGCTTCTCGTCGATCGGGAAAATGTTGGGCACCTCGCCCTGGTTCAGCAGGCAGTCGATGTCCTGCAGAAAGAGCTCCATTTTGATCTGATTCTCGGTGATCAGGAAGGTGGTGTGCTTGTTCATCCCGCCCGCCTCCTTGAGGATCGCCTTGATGTCGTCGTGCCAGTCATTGGCCCCATAACTCTTGGTAATCTCCGGCTGGAAGAACGACGTCTGCACCATATTGGTGGCCAGTTTGGTCAGCGACTGTCGTCCCGAACCGCCCAGACCGATGAGCAGGGCACTGGCTCCCTGAATGGAGATAATGCGGCAAATGCGGTTCAAGTGCTGTAGCGCAAACGTGAACAGGGTGATGTCCATCTTAGAGCGGCGCGTCGAGTTGTAGTCCGCCAGGCTGGCCAGCGCCAGATTAAGGAAGACCTCCGGGCTAGGCACCTCCTCGTAGCGCCGCTCATCCGGCACGCTGTCCTCGTCGAAGTACATACCGAAGAAGACACTGGTGGCCGCTTCCATTGTGAAGACTTGCTCGTCCTTGACCTGGAATAAAAGCAGTAAGTGCTAGATGTGAAAGAGCTCCTGGTGAGCCTCACTCACCTGGACACAGTAGCGCTCGAAGACAGTTTCCACTTTGTCCTTGAAACTGGATTTGAGGCACTCGTTCAGCTTGTCAAACATCCACTTGCGGTCGGTGTCGTCCACCAGTCGATCGTAGAACACCCGCATGGCCTCATGATACCAGACGCGCACAAAGATCTTCTTGTCGGAGACGGACTCCTTTCGTACCAGAGTGCAGCCTGTCACCACGCGCGATATGTCACGCAGATTGAAAATGTAATGGGACTTGGCGGGCGTGGCTCGGATCTCCGACTGCACGCTCTTGTAGATGCTCTGCGTGGCACTGACTATCTGGTTGGTGACCACAAATACATCCTGGCCGTGGCCAGATCGCCGGAAGCCATTAAGAGCCACGTTCAGGAAAATGCGGAACATACTGTCCTCGCTGAACGTGTTTATCGAGTACACGTTAAAGTGGTTCAGGAAGCGGGCGTAGACGTCCTGGCGGCTGCCGCCCGGCAAACCACAAGCGGCCATGATCAGAACGTTGTGGATGAAGATCTTGGAGCTGTCGCGCAGATCGTAGACGTGGCCGTAGTCAAAGAATTGCCGGAGTAGCTCCAGCGGAGGCTGGGCCCCGTACACCTCCTTAACCGGCATATTCATATCGTCCACAAAGAGCACACTCTGCATGCCCTTGGGCGGGCCGTAGATGCCGCGTTTCCACTTCTGCAGCTTGGAGATGAGCAGCTCTTGGCACTGATTGGCCGAGATCATCACGGTGAAGGTAATGAAGCCCGTCTCAAACACCTCCTTATCTACCTTATTCATAAGATAGTTCTGTATGTAGACCGTCTTTCCGGTGCCCGTGGGCCCCACCAACAGCATCCGCTTTTTGTGATCCACGTGCATCTTCAGCAGGTGGATGTAGCGGGCCGTGTCCACCGTCGGCACAATCACGCCCGTTTTTGTCTCCTCCACGTCCATGCGCTTGGCCAGATCGGGCCAGTAGCGCCATGCTCCGCGCTGCTTGTACATAAACACATAGTCGACCAGGTGACCCTCGGTGGGTGGGGTTATCTCCATCTTGCCCAGCGGCTCTGGCGGCGGTGCATCCTCGTTATCCCAAAGCTAATGGTGATGAGAAGGCAATAACAATTCTGGGAAATCAGGAAATATTTTATATCTACTACCTTTCTCAGGAACAAATCGAACTTCTCCCTGGAAGCAGTGTCCAGCACTCCACCCACTCCCCAGACCAAAGCAAACAGGATGGCGGCCTGGAAGTAGCTCTGCAAGTACTTCTGATAGTCCTCCGGGTTCTCCTCGATCGCCTCTGCGATCTGCATGTCGAACAGGTCGAAAGTGGTCAGCATGCAGTTGAACTCTCCGGGCTTCACGAACTGACTGCAAAACCGCCGGATGAAGGTTTGGCACTGAAAGGTAAGGAAACCAAACGTGTTATAGATTCAGAAGGTCGAGGCGCCAATCGGTACTCACGGGCACCAGAAGCCAGGACAGCAGTGCCAACACATACTCCACGCCCTCCTCGTCCGCCCACCGGGGATCCGCCTTCTTCAGCCAGCTGTTGGCAAAGGACCGCCATCCGAGCGTGCTGGGTTCCATGTAGATCATGCCGCAACGGGACACGGTGGCCGGCGAGGCCTGCGACAAATCCATAACCTCGAAAACCATCGACATCTCGTGGGTCATGGTGATCACTTCGCCGCTGGTCAGGCACAGCTTCTTGTTGTCGTCCAGCACAGTGTTCATGTTCTCTATCCACACGGCATCCACGGGGCCGTCAAAGATGACCTGAAAAGGCGACATTATTTTTTATTCATTATTCATTGACTATTTCTTTTTCGGGGATGTCGCAGAGATAGGGGGCATAGGCAGTCCCCTTTAAAAATTGAGGGGCTCCTGGAGCTTGCATTCTATTTTGTTAAGAGAAAAGAGACGTCCGCTCGCAGCGAGTGATAGTGGAAGACTGAAGTGTGGAGATTAAACCTTATCCTTAGCAAAGCAACCCCAGGACTCACCCATTTTCTGTCCGGCGTGGGTGTCATGGCAAAGTCGCGGAAAATCTTTGCCACCAGGCCATCGGTCCACTCGTACGAGATCGGATCGAAGGAGCCATACAGCTGGTTCATGGTAATGGACTTGGGATTCATAATGCCCATTTGGACGTGCTGGAAGTAGCTGCTCTTCTGCGGAGCCTTGATCTTCAGCGCTGACATGACCTTGGCTAGCACCTGCAGTGTCTTGGACTTGCCCGCCAGCGGCTCGCCCACCAGCATAAAGCCATGCCTGACGATGATCATCTCGTACGTCTGGATGACTTTAGTGAGGAAGCTGGACGCCGGCTCCAGCACCTCCTCCGCACAGACCCGCTTGAACTCCTCCTCCACCAGGCTGTAATCAATGTGCGGCAACTGGATGCCCGGAAAAATGTCCGAGATGATGCCCTCGAACAGCGGCACATCGAACGACAGGAACTTGGGCAGGTTAACGTCGATCAGACTGCGCAGCAGCAGGATGTCCTCGACCTCGTCGGGGAACTGCTTCTTGATGTTGCCGCAGGCGGAGAGCACCGTCTTCACGGCTCGCATGCCGTAATCGTAGTGGTTTTGGCTGGACAGCTGCTCCGAGCACAGCCGGTACGTGGTCACGATCTTCACTGCCAGCTTGCGGGCGTCCACAAAGCCGTACGAGTATAGCGAGATTTCCCCAATCATGGCGTAGTCAGGCACCATCATGGCCACCGAGCGGAACAGCACCTTCAGATTGTCGGGGAGCTCCGAACGGCCAGCATAGCCGGGATTCATTGTGATGCAGACGTAGCAGGCGGGATTAAGGGTCAGCTCGGTGCCCTCGAACATGAACTTCGCCACGTTGGCGCGAACCGCCTGGATGATGAGCAGAATCTGCTGAGCCACCACGGAGAGCACCTCCAGCTCGATACGATTGAACTCATCAAAGCAGGCCCAGGCGCCACACGAGGCCAGACCCTTGAAGAACTTGCCCATGGCCTTGTAGTCTAAACCATCGGAGCAGTTGAACACTTTGCACTGCACGGCCAGTGCCTTGGCCAGGTCCTTGGTGGTCTCCGTCTTGCCAGTGCCCGCCGGTCCCTCGGGAGCTCCGTTCAAGTGCAGCTGGTAGGCACCCACCAGGGTGCGGTAGCATCGATCCGTCAGCGGTGTGATCACCAGGCGGTCCGAGTTTCCCAAGTACTCGTTGGCGAACGGCACTGTGGCATTGATGATCCGCACCAAAGTCTTGTCGTCCTCCCAGTAGTAGCGCATCTGGGCCAGCCACTGGAAGTCGAACTCGCTGCTGATCTTCATCCGGATCAGCTCCTCCGTCACGTCCTTGGCGTGCACATCGATCACAATCAGCGACTTGATGGTGATCCTGTTGAGGTTGCTGATCTTCGGCGACCGAACCAGGGTCACAACGTCGGTCAGCTCCTTGGCCACCTCCTGGAAAAAGTTCTGCATGACGACCTGGTTGCCGCCAAATGTGCGACGCAGGCAGCTATGGACGCGGGAGGCCCAGTACACCTGGGAAATGGCCAGCACCGTCATCTGGGGCCACTCCAGCACCCACTCGTGCCGCTTCACCTTCGGGTAGTGGGCAAAGGAGAGCTCGTTCTGGTAGCGCACCGCCTTGAGCATCTCGTCCTCCACGCCGATGAGCCACTTCTCCACACTGCCGCCGGCTGCCGCCGTGGAGACTTGTTCTATGAAGTCAATCGACTCCTTGTCGCTGCTCAACATGGCCAAGACATTCTTTGCGGAGTCAAACTGCAGGCTATTGATGCCCTCGAAGCACTTGCTAAGATGTGGCAGCACGCGCAGTGGATCCTTCGTCTCGGAGAGGATTTCAAGCATCTCGTCATTGGCCAGGAAGAAGAAGCGCGGGAAGTAGAGGCGCTTTTTCTCCAGATAGTTGCTCACGCCGGTGGCTATGTCCTCCAGCAGCTCGTTGGCCTTCTGCAGGGACTCGAGCAGTCCGGCAACGGGTGCCGTTTCCATCACCAACGGCTGGCGGAGGACCAGGCCCATGTTCCGGGTGTACGTCTGCTCCACGATAGTAAAGAGGCGGCCCTCCTCGGGCATCTGGGCCACGATGTCCTTGGAAGAGAATATGGGCAACAGATACAGGTAGTTGGCCTGCACTTTGCCCCACTGGTCCAGCGTCTCGTTGACGCGCATGATCTTCTCATACCACGCGCGCACTTCCTCCTCGCAGGGCTTCATGAAGGCAGAGCCGCGCATAGCCAGAGTCTTGAGGATATGATCGTCCAGCAGGGCCTGGATGTCGTCCAGGCTGCTCAGGATCTGCACGCCCGTCTCCTTGTACGGTCCGTAGGGAAAAGCCCTGGACTCCCACTCCTTGATCATGGCCTGTAGCGCGTTCCACAGCTGCAGCTCCTTGTTAGCCCCGATGCTTATGATCTCAAACTGGTCGAGGATCGGGTCCAGGCCCGAGTTGAGGATCTTGCGCAGCGTAGTGCCCGAATCGGGGGTAACGTCAAAGCCGGCTATCTCGGACATTTCCTTCCAGTGGCGCTTCCTCAACGCCGGGTTGCACATGGTATTCACGATGAAGACTCCGGTGGTGAAATCCTTGATCGACTGGATCATCGAAGTGCAGAGCCGCAGTGGCACCGGATGCTTGGCTGGATCGGGATCCTCCGTTTGACCCTGCGAAAAAGAAACTACTAATGTGGACTACTCCGTGGGAAATCGAAGCTCACCTTGAACTTGCACACGGGATTATCGATAAGATCCTGCTTTATCTTGACTCTGTAATACTTCTGATTCTTCTGGAACTCCTTCAGGTAGTTGTCCGTGGTGGACTCCACAAACTGCGGCTCCAGGTACTCAAAGGGTCCGTCGTTCCACACGCTCAAATATCGCTGCCACTCTATGCAGCACCTAGGAATAGGAATAGTGCACAGATTGAAAGGATTATCAAAAAAATCAAGCCAAATAATGTGGTGTCTTAAAATTTTTAAGTACGATTCGAGGTTAAATGATCTTATCAATCCCGTTTCGGAATTAAAATGACGAAATAAGCCTAAACGTTCTTAAATTAAGCCTCAAAAGGACTCGGATACTAACTTCATGAGCTCTGCGAAGGGATACACGAACGTCTTAATGACCTCCAGCGTGGGATACACGGTCTGGGCTATCTTGAAGAGCTTCTCCTCCTTGTTGATCCAGGCCACGTAGTCGTCAAAAGTCTTCAGCTGATCAATAAAGTTCTGGAGAATTATGTAGCTGTCACGAAACTTGTCTGCCCGACTCATGTCGTCAATAACCGCCATCTTAGGCAGCAGCTCCTCGATGTCGGTGTTCAGTTTTTTAATGACCTCCTGGAGATGCTCCTCAAAGGTGAACTTGAACTGCTCCTGCTGCGAGGCATTATAGTCGCAAATATCGTTAATGTCCTTTATCCAGTTGATCGTCTTGATGGTCAGATCGAAGTGGTACTTGGACATCTCGGTCAGTTCGACAATGTTTGTGCCCACCTGCAGGCAGTACTGGATGCGGTCGGTCAGTTCGGCAATCTTGTCCTTTTTCACATGTATCATGTAGTCCGCACTCTCGAGCAGCTCCTCCGTGGACTTGGGTATCTCCAGCGCCCGGTACTTAATCTTCTCGAACTCGTCACAGATCTCCACCTCGGCCTTAATGTGCTCCCGTATAATGATCGTGGTGATCTCTTGGATCAGGTTCTCGGCCAGAGTGCGCAGGCCAATTATCGCTGGCTCGTTGAGGATGACGGCCATGACGAAGTACTCGGTCCCTGGTTCGCTACGCAGCATATTGATGAACCCGTAGTACTTGTCGATCCGGGCGAAATACTCCTCGAACTCGTGCGGCTCGGCCAGGAACTGGTTAAGGGCTTCGCGCTCCTCCCACGAATAGAGCTCGTAGTACCTACTGCGGAAGTCCTCGATATACGTGTTCACCTCGGCATATGTTCGCATGATTATGTCCTGGACCTGAGGAATGGAAATGGATTTTTATACCCTTGCAGGGTATTTATAGTTTCAATGGAAAACCCTCAAATTCACCCACCTTATTTATGACATCCTTGAGGAAGTTCTCGTTCATCTCAATCTTTAGGTAGTCGTTCACCCTGGCGTACATGGCCATCGAAGTCATTGTCTGCACCTGAGGCTGCAGCGGCTCCATCCGGTAGCCCACCATTGAGATCTCTGTGGCTATTTCGGCAAAAGTGCGCATTATGCTCCACACATTGGGTCGAATGTCCAGATCGCTCGAGAACTCGTTCCACTCCAAAGTCATGCGGAGCATGGGCATTGTCCGCGGATGGCTGCACATGCGGTACATCTCCTCGAATGTGCGAATTTTCATGTTGGTCATCTCGCGATTCATCAGTCCCTCTAGGGCGTTCCAGGCCCGCTTCCAGGTGCTCATTGGCATCACGCGCTTGCGCATCAGCTTGCGCAGCACGGCGACGATCTTGGGATACCAGACCCAGCGCAGAAAAGTGTTCACCTTGTCCAGCTGGTTTTGGATGTATTTGCGGTAGAACTTGTAAGCGAGCGCCTCCCGGCCGCCCAAGCCCAGCTGCTGCTGCAAGGCGCCCGGGGACAGCACATAATTGAAAATACAGGCCAAGTTAGGCAGCTCCCCGACGGACAGGTTGAGGATGGCCCGCAGCGGTAGCTGCAGGATGAGCAGCTTTTGCGCAATACGCCGCCGGTTCTCCAGAAAGTTGCTGTAGTTCTGCGTACGCCCCGGATGCCTCGCATTGACGTCGGCCCGCGGCAGCTCGAACTGGGAGGGATCCTCGTCAGGGAACTCCGGGTGGCGTAGAATGTTCTTCATGCTGTAGACTTTCATCAATCGATTGAACTCCGCGTGAACATCCTTCATGTAGGCCTTTACCAGCTCCGGATACTTGTTCTTGAGCCGCTCCGAAGCGAAGCTGAGAATCTTTGCCTCTGTACGCTTCAGCATCGGCGGCACCACAATCTTGCGCACCTCGCGCCGCAAATTGTCCTCGTAGTGGGACTGCGGCAGTAGCCGCATCTCCGGCTCCGGCTCCCACTGCTGGCGCGCCACTCGCACCTTCACATCCGCCGCCTTCTGCTTGAGAAACTGGAAGTGCCGGCGCTCGTGCACCTCGCTGATGCGGAACTTCAGCAGAGGATTCTTCATGTAGGGCTCGTTGTCATACTTGGTGATGTCCGATGCCGGGCGGTGCATCCGCTCCAGCTTGCGGCTGTACATGTTGAAGTCTCCCCTCTCGACTCGGTTTAGTTATAATTCTCCGAATTTCCAATTTCTTAATGATTTCCTCTTGGTTGCCTTGTGGTTGTTGCTAAGGCAACTTGTGTTTTGTGGAGTTTGTTTGTTTGGTTTTTGTTTTTGTTTGTTAGAGGTCTCCCTGCGGTTCGATGACCTAAACTCCTGGACTCCCACTTGCTGGCTTGGTGTGAAAGTTCATGCTTATTTATTGATCGATAGCATTCACCAATTCGATTTAAAATGACATTAAAGATTAACAGAGATTAACAACGGTTTAGCAACAATATATAATAATAATGATAATTGTAATAATAATAGTTACAATAATAATTACATATCGTCTCGTCCGAATATACAATATTCTAAAACACCCGAAATGTTTGTCAAAAAAACAGCCTTAAGTTTATTTCCTATAACTTATGCAGCATATGAGAGGGAATCGGGACTCTGGGGGTTGTTGTGCTGGAGGCGGGGTCGTGCGTATATAGCGTAAAGCGCATTACAGACAGTTCACAAAAGTTGTACGTATAGACATAATTACAAAAAACTTAGATGAGCGTTCGTTCCTGCCTCACAATATATATAGTAGTATATAGATTCGTATCAAAGAAATTGCGCGTGTGTTTGATTTGACAATATTTCCATTGGTTTCTCGTCGTTCCTTAGGTTTAAAATCAGCGAGAATCTTTGGGATCAAATGTGTTTAAATCAGAGCGGTTGCAAACTCTGATTTAAAACAAGCGAGAATCCTGGGACAAAATGTGTGAGCAAATCTAAAAAAAAATGTGTTGTCTGAAGCTGAATAACAATAGTAAATTCCTCGTTACTGTTGACCTCGAAACTGTTGAATATGCATATTAAACAGTACATAGCCTTGGCGGCAACAGTTGGTAAGTGATTGACTCTATTTCGCCGCGGTGACGGTTGGGATTAATTGGTTTTCTTCATTCACTCGCTACCTCTCGAACTGCAGCACATAGTCCTTGAGCTGGCCAGGCAGGTTCAGGCGATTGATGTTCTGGGCCAGCTTGCGGTTCATCGCCTCGTAGATGGTCCAGCGGGAGAGCTCCTTCAGACTGCGCGGCCGACGGTAGAGGGACGAGATCAGGGCTATCAGCTGCTCCGTCTTCTTGCTGGGCACCTGGGCCACATAGAAATTGTGCAGTGACTTTAGGCAATTAAAGAGCGGCTCGTGCTCCATGGTTAGGTAGAAGAGATGAATGACGCGCGTGTATATCGCAAGTGGATCCGCCAAAATGAACTCTTTTTTGGTAATCAGGATAATGTAGTAGAATAGCAGATAGCATGAGTTGGTGCGAAACGAGCTGCGGAATGTGGCCAGCTCGCTGGAGAAGATGGCAATGCCCGGCGTCGTCTTGCCGCTCAACACGATGTTGGGATCGGCCCCGTACTGGATAAGCGTCAACGTCAGTTCGTAAACGCACTCCATGTCGTGGCAAGTGCGCACATTCTGCACCATATCCATCACCGCCTGCAGAATGTGCTGATATGTCTTGTTGCAGTCCAGGCCGTGCTGCAGAAGCAGCAGCAGTATGTTCTTGATGAAATCGAAGTTGGTGCGCTTCTGGGCGTCGCAGTTTAGCGTAAAGTTCTCGCTCACTGTGAACACGAGCACGTGAAGCGGCTTAAGGTTGGCACGATAGGAGCAATTGGGATTGGCTCCGTGCTGCAGCAGCATGCGAATGCAGTTCAGATAGCACACCTTCATGGAGTGCGTGAAGTGATGCAGGTGATCCTTATTGATGAGGGGCACTAGCAGCACCATTATGGGCACGGATCCGTCCCGGCCCACGATGTTGGGATCGCCTATATCGAGAACAAGTTCGATGTATAATAAGCACAAAATTTCTTTTGAATCCGTCCTGCTTACCATCCTCCTTAATGAGCATATTCAGCAACTCGTAACAAACTTCCCAGTCACGCAGATGGCGAAACACGCAGGCCATGGCACTGTTTCCTGACTGATTGATAGACTGCTTGGCGCCGTTTTGGAGCAGGAATCGCACCAAATGCAGCACATCCCACTTGCTCCACTTGTCGTAGCCGTAACGGGCCTCCTCCAAAGCATAACGCACGATCAATGCGTGCAGCGGGGTGTTGCCCAGCGAGTCCGGTGCGTTGATTAGCTCCTTGCAGCCACGCTCCAGCAGAATGCGAAGGGTGGCTAGCGTGTCCTCGGCCGATTTGCGAGCGGCAAAGATAACTAAAACGGATTTATTATGATTTAATAGTTTATTTTTCCAGCTTCACTCGAGCAGAAACTTACCCACATGGAGCAGGGTCATCTGTTGGGTGCAGGTCCGCACCGTGGTGACAGCGCCCTGATGGATGAGCAGCTCGAGGAATCGGCCGTCGTGCAGCACGGCATGGTGAATTGGATAATACTCATCCATAATGAGATTGATCTCCTCGGACCGGGTTACGACCAGCTGCTGAACGCAGTTCCAGGCACCCCGCTCACAGGCCAGGTGCAGCAGGGGCTTCTTCACCCGAAAAGGAATCCACGGCTCCTCCATCTTCTGGGTGAGCAGGCTAAGCACGTTGTACTGATCGCCGTCGATGGCATAGTAGAGGGCGTTCTGCAGCTTCGTGTTCAGCCGCTCACTGACATCGTCCACGTTGTTGTGCCACTTGCCGCTCTCCTCGCAGTTGCGGGTGTGAGCTCCGGGAAAGCACATTCGCGTGTCCACGTCGATGCGAGCCCCGTGGCGAAGAAGCAATTCCACGCACTCCTCGTAGCCTCGCAGGGTAGCGATGTGCAGCGGCAGGGAGCAGGGCGACCTGTTTACATCGGGCCGGTGGCGGTGTAATAGCCACTTAGTGAGATCTATGTGATTAAGTCCGACGCTGCGCTGCAGGATGTTGTAGCCATAGTCGTCGTGCATGGCCAGGATGTTTTCGTTCTTGGGTATCTGGATGAGCAGGCTCTCTAACGTCTGCAGTGACACTTTAGGGTTGGCGCGCAAAATGTCGAACAGCGTTTGGATAGTCTCCTCGGTGGCCTTCGACAGTTTGCCATCGCGATGAGAGAGAAGTGCCGATCCGGAGCGGAAAACCTGGCTAACGGAGCCGCCCATGGCTCCGTTGGCTGCTATGTCCCCGTCCGGCTAACACCCTGACGGCATGCTAGTCCCTCCTGCGACGCAGATTAAAGGGAGATTGGGTATGCAGCGAAATGCGTATCAGGCGCAGAAACCGTAAAAATCAATAAGGGCCCTAAAAAACACACGCCCGAATCAGCACTGGATGACGACTGGCAGGCGACAGGCTGATCCGGTGGTGCTTGTCGCAGAGGCCCACATCTCCTTAGTGCAATGCATCGCCTGCGTACATTTGAATCGAATTTTTTTCACAATCACAAAACAATTTTTAGCTGTTCTCTGCCTTGATTCTTCCTCTTCTCGATATGTGTATAACAGCTGCATTGGGGTGTGGATACATCGGCTATCGATAGGCACGTACTGAATACAGTGGACACTAAGAAGGTGAACTCATCCTATGACAGCTTGTTCTTATTATTTGTTAACTTGAAAAAAACCATAGTTGTTGCATCGTTATTTTTAATAAATGGTGTTCATTTTCATTCTTCAACATCGTGACATTTCCGAAACAAATTGAAATTAAGAAATACAACAATTTCATTGTGAAATCTTCTACCAAGGTATGTCTTAGCAGGGGCTTACTGCAGTTTTTTGGCGCCTTAAAAAGCGAATGCGTCTTGAACGATTCCTGAGTTCCCAAGAAAAAATATCACTGGAATCATGGCCCACCGTCTGGAGAGCAAGTACGAGAATCTGAGCAGTCACTACCGGCTAAAGGGCCACGACTACCAGAAACAGTTCTGTCACCTGTATGCCCACCGCCTGGCCGAGATGACGCGCCTCCTCGCGCCGTTGGCACAGAAAAAGTGGGGGAAACAGGAGCCCATCAAGAAGCTGTGTGAGCTGCGGGGAGAGCAGGACGTTCACTGCATCCTCATTGGCACCATCTACAAACACCAGGCGCACAAGCCCAGCATCTTGCGGGACATATCCGAGGAGAACCAGCTGGCGCCGCAGCCGCCGCGGCAGAACTACTCGGAGCCGGAGGACAAGGTGGTGTTGGAAGACGAGTTGCAGCGGGTGCGTCTTCAGGGAGAGTTCAAGGGCCAGCTAATGGCCACCGGCGTTGTGTGCGCCGTCCTCGGGGGAACTGACAGCGAAGGCTTTTTTAACGTCGAGGACGTTTTATTCTACGAGGGAGGACCTCAGAAAACTCTGGCCACATCCAAACATAGCCGAATGCTGGTGCTGGTTTCCGGATTGGATCAGCTGCAATCCCATACCTTTGCGGATGCCCTTAACCTCTTCCAGTACTGGCTGGCCGGAAGTCTGGGCAATGGAAAAGAAGCCAGCTCTATGGTGCGACTCATTGTGGCGGGCAACTCGGTGCGCGCCAGTGCCATGGCCCACGTGCCTACGCTGCAAGTAGCTCGCACACAGGCCAATGCTAATGACACTGTCCAGGCCGTCACCCAACTGGACAAGTGGTTTGCCTCATGGGCACGGAGCCTTCCCGTGGACATAATGCCGGGAGCCTACGACCCCGCCAACTTTATGCTGCCCCAACAGCCGTTCCACAAGTGCATGTTCCCGCAGGCGGGCCAACTGGCCTCTTTTCAGGCGGTGACCAATCCGTATAACTGCCGCCTAGATGAGGCGATGGTGGTTGGAACCTCGGGCCAGAATATATCCGATCTGCTGCGGAGCACTTCGTTGGATTCCGCTCTTGAGGCTCTGCGCTGCACCCTTATCTGGGGCCATGTGGCGCCCACTGCACCGGATACGCTCGCTTGCTACCCCTACATCGACAGCGATCCGTTCATCCTACGAGAGTGTCCGCACGTGTACTTCGCCGGCAACTGCGAGTCCTTCGAAACGGCGCTGCACGAGGGCGCCCACGGCAAGCGCACGCGCCTTGTGTGCGTGCCTAGCTTCAGCCGAACGCAGAGCGTGGCCATGGTCGATTTGGACACCTTGGACTGTCGCCAGGTCAACTTTAAAGTGGATGCAGAATGAGAGCAACAATTAAGATAAATCTAAAGAAACTAAATATATGCTGGTTAGGTCTGAAGGTCTATGGTTTTATTCGTTATCCTATTCAGTGCACTACGGGTCCCAGCGGCTCGCCACGGATGTTGGCCAGATCCAGGCGGGAATCGATGGTCTCGTCTATCAGACCGATCACAGCGATATTGTCGCCGCGGATGATGTGTAGCCCCAGGACGATTTGTTCGATCCCGGACGTTGTGGAGAAGACACGCTCATGGCACTCGTCGATGATGATGTTTATGGTCTGGTCGAAGCCCTTCAGTGTCCCGATGAAGTTCCGTCCGTCCGCCGTGATGATGGACACTGTGTGGTTGATATACGACTCCAAACCAGACATTGTGGTGCAGGCCTTTCGCAAGTAATTCGGCCGGGAAATACAAATTGAGAAAAGTCTGCGACGCGCTGCTCTCCGATAACGATAGCTCCACCGATAGCCGCTCTGGTGTGCTATCGCGAACAGCTGTTCCACCTCGGTGCTCATGTAATTGGTGCTGGTTCTCTAATTTTTACCTAAAAATTATATTAAAACCTGAGGAATGCTGCGTCGCTTTGTGCAAGTAGGTGCCCGGAAACTGGGGCGCACAGAGTCCACTGTTGCCGCTTCCGGAAAATGGGACCTTTACGCCGGCGTGCTCGTTGAGCGGCTGCCGGTGGTCTCAAAGAGCCTGAATCCTCTGGAGAAGCAGTTCCAGGACATGCTGTGGCGCGTGGAGTACGAGAATAGTCTGAAATCCGACCACGAGCTGAAGCACGAGCGAGAGATCGTCCAGGCGGAGCTGATTAAGAAAGGCAAGGTGCAGGTGGACCTCGAGGACACCGGGGCGAAGCAAACGGCCCAAGATCTGAAGGATGCCTATGTCGAAGAGCTGAAAAAGTTCCAGCTGGGCTCACGCACCACGCCCGATGACCAGGCGAACAAGACCAGTTCGACAGACCGCTGCCTGGAGAACACGCTTTACCTACTCGTCGAGCAGAAACTCGGCCAGCAGCAGCACTTCCTCCTGCCCCAGGGCAAGCGTCAGGAAGGCGAAACCATGCGCCAGACGGCGGAACGCGTGCTTCGGGAGCAATGCGGCCAGGAGCTGCAAGTCCTTTTTTACGGCAATGCCCCTGTGGGCTTTCACAAGTACAAGTACCCTGCCAATCAGCGGGCGGAGAGCGTCGGCGCCAAGGTCTTCTTCTACAGGGCATCCCTGCGATCCGGGCAGGTGGCGGAGGAGAAGAAACAGGCCAAGTTCGAGTGGCTGCCCAAGGAGGCGCTCAACGGGAAGCTATCGAATGCTGCCTATGCGGAAAGCGTTAACAAACTTTTGTTGTAATAGTGATTGTTAAGTGTTTGATATCAAATAAATTTAAAAGATCTATGTACTTATGTATTCGGACTCATACTGGAGAGCGACCCCACAAGTGTTACAGCTGCTCAAAGTCGTTTTCATTGAAAAGTAATCTGATGCGACACATTTGAACTCACACTGGATAGCGACCATAAGAATGCTCCCGCTGCTCAAAGTCGTTTTACATGAAAAGTACTCTGACCTCACAAGTGTTCCCACGGATCGGACAACAATACAGCATTTTAAATACTTACTTACTGCAAGGGTTTTTAAACTTCGGCTTGTCGAAGCTAGCTTCCTTTCTTGTTTCTAATTAAAATGAACTGATGATACCTGGACGTCAACTTACGCAAATAAATATTTTCTTAATTAAGGAGTGGAATATTAAATAAATGTTAATTTGTTCGGTTCTCGTGAAATTATTGTTTGTTTTCTCTTCAGCATAGACCATTTTAAGCTCGACTCGAAACACTTCAGCAATAACATTTTTAGACATGCAGCAATATTTATTTTTGCAAATTCACGGATTTTAAATATAGGATCAATACAGAGGCAAATATTTATTGTTTTCTTTTTTATATTTTCTTCATTTTCTAAAAAAGTGTACTACTTTCGTTTCGAAAACACGTAGAAACTGGAGAAAATACGAAGGCTGAATTCTGGATATTATGTATTTTCGTGAGTAAGCAGCAATAGTATCTTAAATTTCTTGATATTTCAATTGTATTTATATGCTCAAGTTACAAGGTTACACGAACAGTCAATATAGAAATTTATATGAGTTTTTGCTCGATTATACTGGAAGTTAAGCTTTATATTTTTCTCTTTTATGTTTGGTTATATCCTCGATTAAATACTCTTTCCGTTGACGACCTGAAGCAAAAACTGAAATTTAAGATACTTTCTTCTTAAGGGCCTTGTGTTGTGTGCCGGTAAATAAATGCAAAAACTATAAATGGTTTACAGTCATTTAGATAAATATGTATTGCAATGTGCTATTGTTGATTTTAGGTTCATTGT
>JAEIIO010005948.1:0-16089 GCA_018874655.1 Drosophila diplacantha | reverse complement strand
GTCATATTTAAGCAAGGAATATTATTTAACAGCAGGCACCTGGCATGTTTATAGGTAACATTAATATGAATGTGGTTTAAATAAATTCCTTATTAACTATATAGATTACTTATCCGTGGAAGTATAAACTCCCCCAGATTTGTATTGACATTTTTGTCAGTTTATATTCCGACTGCGATGAAGATTTCCCTGACAGCTTTTCCTCTATACTCGCATATATTCCTGCCTGTCCCGCATAGGGGGAGGTCTGTTTTCACTTGCTTTTCGATTAGACTGCGTTGTTCGCCTGTGCTAACAACAAGGAATTAATTCATTCTATGTTTCCCGTGGGTGTGTGTGTATCTGTATCTTATGGATACGTAGCTATGGACCGGCTGCTGCTGCTGCTTACGCCTACATATTGATTTTCGTATTTATTTTATTTTTTCGCTGGCTGCCTTTGATTATTTTCCTGGGACAGGAGGGACTAGGGACTAAGGCTGCCCCTGGCTGCAGGCCAGGTACAGTGGGGATTCGGCTGGAGACGCACCTGCCTCGGAGGCGACCTTAAGGAGGCTCCCCTGTGTGTGCCAAGAAGAAAAATGATTGCGAAAAGTGGCCAGAGTTAAAGGTGAATAGAAGTATTCCTTTTTGCCTTCTGCGCGTGTGTGGCCCGCGGCTGTCCGGGGGAATATGGATTCCAGGAGGAGCTCTGGCCCTGCTCCCAGCTTCCCCCGGCCAGCTCCTCCTGCTTCCACCAGCACAGCCTTTATTGAGTTCGTTGGCAGGCAAATTGCATTAGACACTTGCCAGCTGGAAGGGAAAAGGAAAATGAAAATGAAAGAAAACCCAGCCCCGCGAAGTCATAACTTCTGAGTCACAGAAAGCCATTGCCGTTTCCATTCCCAATCCCTGGCTGGATATTAAATTTTAAACAAAATCTATCGTAAATATGCAGCCCTTGAAATTTTCAAGTGACTGCCTGCCCTCAACAAGTGTTAAGAAAATGGGGAAAACGGAGAATGGTAAGGGGAAAATGCGCTGAGCCCTGCCTCGTCTCGGGTGTGTGCGTGTGTGAGGTTGTCCTTTTTGTAACTCGATCTTAGGGAGCAGGAGAGAGGCATTAATGTCTTATTGACAGCTCGGGATTAGAGCGAAGCCAAGTGGCGCGGGGAGGGTGTGTTTGAAAAGGGATTATAAAGCGATTTGTTTGTCGAAAATTATGAATCTGGGAACGAGCAGGGAGCAGCTCCCACACGCTGTGTGTGGCTCTGCCCGAGGAGGGGAACCGCAGCAGCTCAAAATCCTCCGGAGAAGGAGGGGGTTTCATCAATTTTGACATAAGCCAAGACAGCATTAACTAGCATTAACAATTCCCTTCCAAACAGGGGGGAATATCTAATGAATACTTTTAAAAATTACTTGAAATTTACTTATCTCCCGAGATAAACCCTAACGGAGCCATAAAGTCCGGACAACAAGTTCTACGCCATCGTTAGCCCTTATCTTAACTGCCTGCCCGAAAACCAAGAAATGTTTATTTCCAGTTGTAAACGAAATCTTCCATCTAATCTCTGAACTTCATTAGGGTTATTTCAAAATCAAAATCGATCTGCCGATCGCAGCGCATCGATCCCAACAGAGAAATTCCAGGCCGCGGGCATTTCACATTCGGTGGATTTCAATTTGAATTTGAATTGGCAATAAAAACGCCGAGTTTATCAGCTGGCGACGGCTTGGAAAATAAAAATAAAGAGCGGACCCTGCGGTTTTCCTTACCTTCCAGTTGCCAGCGACCAGTTTTCCCCTCTCCCAGTCGTCATACAACTCTATTAGTTTCCATTTCGTTCAGTCGCGCATACAAATCAACTCATTTTGGATATATGTTTCTCTGTTTTCCTCTTCTCTTTTCGGGGCCGTAGATCTCGTCCTCATAATTTATGTAAATCCAACGAAAGCTGTCACTTTTATCTGCCTCGCCGAGTACTTGTCCCGGCGACTGGACATTTGAATAAAATTTCAATTTTCATGCATGGCAATAGCTATAGGAGTGTGTATAGTATCGCTCCCTCCGACGAAATGGCATTATATTGGCCAGAAAAGTTGACTCAATTATCTCAAGGCAGCTTCCTCCTCCTCTTCATTATTAGAACAAATTGCGAGGAGCATTTAGTCCGGACACGTTCCCAGCATCACGTCGGAGTCCTCCTGACTCTGAGGTTGAAAAAGAGCAATTTTTGAGGGTGGCCCTGGCCCGACTCGCTGGCTTAAAGCATCGCACATCTGGCCCACACGCCTGACCTTTTGCGGCTTTAAGCGGCCTGTAAATGCGATTCCATTTTATTCATTTGCCCTCTCTTATCACAGGGGATTTTCAATAAATAATTCCCCCGATTAAAACCTTTAATTGAATGCCCTGAAATATTGCTTGTTTTTTGAGCATTTTCCATTTTAACATTTGGCATTTTTGGCTGCAGTTGAAGGACTTCGCATGCCGCATGCGAATCCCCCACTGAGCCTGGAATTAGTTCGCTCACATATTTAGGTAATTAAGTTTCCCGGGAGGGATGCCGCGTCCTGCCCCGCACATTTCTGTGTTTAATGAAAAGCCAGCTCTCGCCTGGCAAACATTTTGGCAATTCTCTCAACTGTTTTGTGCAAAAACTTTCCCCTCTGCTGGCTACAATATTAATTTCTACATGCTCATGTTTGAGTGCAAATAAAAGTGGACCAGAGAATCATAAATGAAAATAATGCTGAAGCGCTTCGCACTAATTAAAAAGCTGAAGCGGGGATTTGCAGGGCCGAAATATAAATATTGAATCGATGAACGGCTGCCTGGAATTGAATAGGACATGTGTAATTGCTTTTCGCATCTCGGCGATGCGTGAATTCGCGGGAAAATCGATTGTTGCGCCACGAAGTATGGCTTGTTTTTCGATTTTCCTAAGGAGAACTCAAGGGGTATATGCTGTACGGGGCAAGATACAATTCTTTGGAATTGTTAAGCCAAACTATAAACTCAAGTCTCAGAACCCTAAGGCCAAAGTGGAAATAAAAATGTAGATTTATGGCTTGAAGTTCCTTTTATCACCTTGCCAAATTTCAATTTATTCGAACAAAGGCTTTCTCAAGGAGAATAATGTTTAGTAGCTGCCTTCAATGACCTTTAGCAGGGTATTTTATGGTCGGCACTGCATTGGCAACTGCGCTTTTCAGGGTTTTCCTGTTTGTTTATTTTCTGGATGGTGGTGGGCGGTGCCACCAATTCCACCTCCTCGACGGAGCTCGGCTCAACTCAACTCAACTCAACCTCCATTCAATTGGCAAACAGAGGAAGCCGCCGGCGGGCACGTTTCCACGCAAAACCGATTGAAACTGAAGACGCGCTTTTGGACATTCAATTTGGGGAGACGGAGGGCGAGTCTGGGAGAGTTCCAGTTGCCAGACGGCTCCGGAGCCTTTCGGGGGAGAATGGAGAGCGGAGCCCACGCACTGGCAGCTGACAGCTGTCGCCGGATTGCCAAGTCCGGAGGAGCCGGCCGGGTTTCCTCGGGCCTCTTCCGCCCGTCAAAGGCGAATCAAAGTGCGCTGGGCTCACGGCTCACGTGACTCCACAATTTATTTCAAGCATGCAGCGAAAATAAATTTATTAATAGCCCGAGTCGGCGTGTAGAAGGAGAAGAATTGCCGCCACCCACACAGCCGGGGTCGGTATCTCTCCATCACCGGAGCACTCACACCCAATCCCCCCCAGAAACCGCGTTCATTCATACGAAAATGAAGCCAGAGCCCCGCAGTTGGATTCGCAATTTTCGCTTGCGTGAAGCCCCAGCTCAGTTCAGCTCAGCTCAGTTCGGTTCGGTTCGGTTTTCCAGGCAGCTCTGGGTCCGCGGCGGCGTCAATTTATGCGGCTCACGTTTTCCCATTTTCAAGAATGACTAAATATCGCTTACTCGCAGCTCTCGGCCCTGGCCAGAATTTCCGCGGATGCATTTCTGCATATGAAGTATTATTTTGAGCAAGTGGCATAAACTCTCCTCAGTATTTTTATGCTTTTTATTCGGCAACGAGTGTGCCATACGAATCTTTCTGTAATTAAGCGCGTGGCAGAAGTACAGAGGGAGAAAATAATTGGAAAAGCTTTACTATTTATACAAAAAAATAATAAGGAAGAATTGGGTTAAAAGAACTAAAGAAAAAGCTATTTAAAATAAGAACACCTCTAGAAGATGTTGGGTAAAAATAAGAAAGTACTGAGTTCAGGGGACGTATTAACCTTTTGCAGCTTGCTTGCCCTAATAATTCCCCACGGGTTCTGGCAGCAAACTAGTGAAATGCTTGGAGAAGTGAAGCATAAAAGTAGCTCCTCTTTGAAAAATCTGTGTGGTCTAGTCCAGGATTCTTGATAGGTGATTGTGATTATACTCCTCATACCTCATTTAATTGCTAATATTTTCGTATACATTTTTCCCTCTCTGCAATGCTTGAAATTTTCATATTACTCTTTCCTCATTTTACTGTGGCCCCAAATCCGGAATGCATTTTCCATTTACTCCTCGCGAAAAGCGTTGAAAATTTCGGAAGTCAGGGCGGCTAATGTCTGAAACGTGTCGGCCTCTGATGGCTTGGTAACGGCAGGAAAAAGAGTAGTTTAAACTAAAAAAAAGTCACAAAAAAGGAAGCTACTGGCTGGGAAGGCGAAGTTTGTGAAAGGGTTGCCAACTGGAGTGAAACTGATTTATTTGCTTTGGGGAAGGAGCAGCAGGAGTCACTCGAGTAACGAAGCACTGGCACTCCGCTTGATGTTCACCTGCCTGGGAGTCTGCATCTTTCACTCGCAAATTAGTGCTAATTTATCAGGATTATTCGGAGGCTGCAAATCAAGTGCCGGGCGGGGAGAGTGGGATGTTTTTAATAAAGCAAATTCGGGGAGATTGTCTGACGGCGAGGACTCGCAACTGTAACTAATGCTGACTTCTAGCCCGATATCGAGCTGTCAAGCTGTCAGTTCTCGTTAGCATTGCCTGCCGAGGGTGTGTGAGTGCACATCCTCTCCCGAAGTATCTGGCAGATACTGCTCAAAAATTCAATTTCCAACGACAAGCGTAGCGGGGGCGGCGAGGGACTTGCCAATACAAATTGGAAATAGGTTGGCAAAAAAAACAGGAGGGGGAAGCCATTGAGAAACGATTGCTGACAGGCGAGAGGGAATGTTAACGTGGCCAGGATTAGAACCACTCAGAGATACAGATACGGGTAGACGCTTGTGAAAAATGTGAATACTTCTCCCCTGCTGTCCTTTGTTCTCCTTTCTTTCCTCCGCTCGCACACACTGACAGCGCAATTAGGGATTTAATTGGCAAAACTAACTCTTTCCGTTTGCATTTTCCGTGCAGAGAAAAAGCCCTGCGAAGCCTTCACCATGAGCAGCCAGCCGAAGGAGGCGGAGGACTAGCGACTGACAAAGGCGATAACTGGCAAGAAGCGTGAGGTGGCAGCAAAGGATTCCGGAAAAGTCTACGCCGTCGAAGAGCCCGGAAAAGCCCAGGAAAATGCCATCCGTAGGCAACAGCAGCGGCGGTGGCAACGATGCGCGTCTCAGTTACGTTGTAAATCAAGTTGCACTCGCATCCGCATCCGCCTCCCAGGCCACCTTTCCCACCTTCAGTCCCCCGCGAATCGAGAGCCTGGTGGCCAGCAGCTCGGCTGAGGATTTGAGCAGCTTTGGCGACGTGACCTTCGACCTCTTCGACGACGATGACGACCTCTTTGGCTCCCCGATGGCCTTCGATGCCACCGAGAATGGCCTCTGGAACGGTCGCTTCGTACCGCCCCCGCCAAGGCCGCCCTTCTTTGTGGACGAGCCCGTCCTCAGTGACGGCCTGACCACGTGCGACCTCTGCTCCTGGGCGATGCCCACCAAAAGCACCTTCATGTTTGAGGGGACGATAGGTGAGTGGCCAAGAGAAATTTGCATAAGTCCCTGGGAAGTTTGGAAAGCGAGAATATAGATTTCCCTCAGTGTGCCTTTGGAAGCTTACTAACTGTTTGTCCAACCCACTCCTGTGCTCTGTTTTTGCAGAAAAGGCCACAGAACTGGGCTGGCCGCTGACGTTGATCATCGTGTCCGTGTTGTCGGCGCTGCTAGGCGCCATCATCATGATTGCCGTGGTGCGCTGCCGGCGCAAAAAGTCCTCCAACAATCGCAACGGTGAGTACTCACATGGCCAACACAGCCAACATGGCCAACATGGCCAACACCGGTGGGCGGCGAAGCAAACACAGCAGGCACAGTGGTTGAAAATAGACAAATCTAAACTGAATTCTTGGCCACAGGAATTCCCTAAGCAAGCTTTCATTAAAATTTAATTGCAGAAGTTTAAAAAACTAGTACTATAAGCAAATACTCAAATAAAATCGAGGGTTTCTGGTAAACAAAATATCGAAAAAATATGTCTAGGACCTTTAGAAAGACCTAGAAGATTTGAATTAACTTCTGCACCACCTGTGAGCCACTGTGTCCTCTTGTGCCCCCTTTGCTGGCCATTGCCAGGCCCTTTTAACCGGTGTTGACTCTCACAACAGTCGGCGACTGTTGTCGTAGCTGTGCCCGTGCAAGCCCACTAACCACCTGCCCTGCTCTCTGCCCTCCTCTCTCTTTTCCGGCTCCAATCCTGGGATTTGCCCCTCCAGACACGCACGTGCAGTGGTGGTCACGCAACAAGCGCGCCCACGCCAACGGGCTGAACGGTGCGAGTGGCGGCGCCGGTGGGGCGGCGGGAGGAGCTGCTGGCCACCACCAGGGCCACCACCACCATCACCACCACGGCGGCAGCAGCAGCAACATCAACAACAACCACCTGCGGCGGAGCAACATCTACACGGCCCACCCGGCGGACAGCATCCGGGGACTGCAGCCACTGCCGGTGGTGCTGCCCCTGCCGCTGACCCTGCAGCATCCCCAGTCGCCCACGGCTCAGTCCGGCAGCCAGGCGGCTCCCTCAGCTCCGTCGAGCCACTACTTCCACCCCTTCCAGCCGCAGCAGCAGCAGCAGCAGCAGCACCTGCACCATCCGCACCAGCATCATCACATGCCGCTGTACCCACAGCAGCAGCAGGACTGCGACGAGGATGCGGCCTACGAGGAGCCGGAGTATCACCAGCCGCAGGTCCTGCACTCGGCTCACAGCAGCAGCTCCCTGTCCTCCGTGGAGTCCACGCCCATGGCCAGGGAGGGAGCTGGGGCCAGCCAGTGGCCCCCGGCAGCCACAGCGGCCACCATGGTCATAGCCAGCTGAGAGCCGGGCCAGGACTGCTCCTGGATATGGCAGCAGTAGAGGTCGTCCTTCAGCCACTTAAGATGCGGCGCACACGGGCGGCGCCAGATCATAAAGGGGATTACACGTAACAATTTTGTGGAGTTTATTTTGCGTCAGTTCATCCGAGAAGGACTCCGAAACGAAACGAATTTAGTGTCACTTCCGCTTCCGGTTCGCAAACTACGAACTATCGAACGGGTGGCAGAGGCCGGGGGCGGGGAGAACACAGCAGCCCGACGACACACACATGTCCTTTACATGCCAGCCACGTTTTATCCTTTATTGCCGCTCGGCATCGGAACAGGGATTTTGTAGGATTAAGGCAAATAAAGGGCGTGTGCTGGCTGTTTGCACTGCCACAAGTTTAAATCGCAGTTTTCGGGCGTGTTCGACACAATCCCCCTGGGCTGTAGAGAGCCCCTCTAAGGGGTATGCCCCGCGTCGAGTCGAGGCCACCTTACCACCTGTCTGGCGCTGTTTAAATTGACATTTTCGGCTTTGAGCTGAAGGGAGAGCTAACCACAAGCCGGTAGCCGGAAAAATCAAAGTTAAGGCGAAAATATAGTATATATTCCAGAAAGTATAAACTCGCAGAATCATCCTTTAAAGCATTAATCAAATTACGCGCTCAAGCAGCTAATAGCATTTGCATTTCTCAAATAGAGGCACTCGTAAAAACGGAAACCCATGACAAGCATATCAAACATGTAAACTCAAACAACAGCAGCCAACAAAAACGTACTTAAAACAATCAAACTTAACAAACTTAACGCAAATAAAAATAAACGTGAACGGAAACTCGCGCCACTGTACATAAAATGTAAATATTTTTTGCAATCCGCTCCAATTAGCAATTAACCCAGGGAGCGTGCCACACCAAGTTGTTTCTCCTCCAACTAAATATTGCAGTATTTGCATTATCGAAAAGTAAAATAAAACAAAACCAAGCGAATCGAAAGCAAAACATTCCTCTTCACAGCAAACGCAAAGTTCAAGTTTTCATTTAAAACGTAATCGCATTAAAATAATAAATAACACACAACCAAAGACTAGTCATTTAAGTCACAACGTTGCTATGTACAAATGAGAGAAAAAGTATGATTAAGCCAGTTAATTAATTCGATTTATTTAGTTTAGCCAGATGAACGAGCAGCTGCAATACTGTATTTTAAATATTTATTCATTAAACGCACCCTCTCTCTCTCAACAATAATCGTAATTAGCATTTACAATTAAAAACTCAAACATCCAGTAAATAATGAATAGTGGAAACGAGGGGAGGCGGAGAAAAAATTACTACGAGCAACTCACAATGTTCCAATGTTTAGATTAGCCAACTAATTGCGTGGAAATGTAAACGAAACAAAACAAAGGCAAATACTTCAACGTTTTCGCAGCAAATTCATTAAATTGTGCAGAAATAATTTAGGCACACAAAATACAACTCGAGAGTAATAAAACAACAAAACAAAATACAAACAAAGCAAATAAACAAAATCGTACTAAAACCCATTGTTTTCGTGTTGCTGAATAATTCATAGGCAATTTTAAAACCATTTTAAATTTCAGATGCAGCTGTAGCATTAATCCATTGTGTTCAGCAGCAGCGTCAAAATTGAATAACACTGATTTAATATCTGAAGAAAATAATATTTAGAGTCTGCTATCGATTCTCAAACTTACGACATCCACTTACCGCTGAATATGTTACCAAATTAAAGGGCGGAAAGGGACTCGCCCTCATTTGCATAGGGTACTGCGCCCTTTTAATTATGAGACACAGGTCCCTGTTGGCCCTGTTGCATCCGGAGCGCGGATCGTAGGCCTCATAGGCAGCCTGGGCAATGTCCAAGGAGTCCTGCGACATGATGTCGCCGAACTTTGACCACATCGATAGATGCCCCAGGGCGAGCAGCATGAGGACTCCGAACTGGAAGGCCACCTTGGGGTCCTTTCGGGCAATCAGGGCCTCGAAGACCGACAGGGAGACCAGGAAAAAGTTCACAATCACCTGCATCTTGAGAGTGCCATGAAAAACCCTGTTGGTGCGATCCAAAATGCTACGGAAATACATTTTATTTGTTCGCAAGTTGGGGTACTTATGTGTATGTCACATCACTCACCTCAATAGTTTCTGGTGGAACCCAATCAATCGGATAACTTCCCTCCCCAAAAGCCTACCATCACCAAGGCACTTTTCAGACAGGTGACGAAACTCGACGCACAGCACCTTGATGGCAGAAGTGATCTCAAAATATATAGACACCGACAGCCCCTCCATGATCAGAAGCCAAACCAGGGCGTAGGCGAGCACCAGGGCCTGGGTCAAGTAGCTAAGAGCGTGGCCTATGGGGTGCTTGGCTTTGTTGTGCCAGTCGAAGGGATAAACCGTGTGGAGGGGCAAGTTCTGCTGGGCCACCCACAACGGCGATGAGTTAAGCAACAGCACAAAAACTCCCAGAAAGAACGACCACACAACGACAATCATAAACATCACCACGCAGTGCCAGCGCCTGACTGACCGAGCCTCTGCGGAACCAGGACCTTCTCTCAGCCAGTGGCGGCATGCCTCCAGGTCGTCGATTACCTCATCCAATCCGTCGGCATACCAATGGAAGTAGACGAGCTTGAACAAAATAAAGAATGCCTGCGAAAAGGGGATTCGACTTGATAACTACCCTCAGATAAATAACCTCAACAAACCCCAATAGTAAAGGCGAGGTCGCGACCCATTTCCACCAGGTCTCCCAGCGATTCCGTCAAGCCATAACACATTGTGGCGAAGATGAAAGCCACTGCAGAGACCACAAAGGAATGCCAAAGCGATCGGTAGGGCAGACTGCGTTCCACTGAGCTTGTGTACAGGACCATGGCTCTAGAATTGCAATATATTAGTTTCCTATACAGCAATGCTCCTCCAAGAACACAGACTTCATCTGCTCTCGAAAGCAGTAGGAGGAAATATGCTGGGGTTCTCCTAGCGGATTCCAAAGGACCTTCCATCCATTTTGATAAAATTGTAGAAACACCTTTACATTGTCCATTTCACGTGGAATCCAGAAGGCAACAAGTTAATGCCTAGAAGCAACAACTGATTTTATTAACTCAAGGAGTGCTATTAGCTACAGATAATGGAAGCAATTACAGGTGGAGAATGTGGCAGCTGCTTTCAATTTATATTGTAGCTAATGGTAACTCAAATTTGTCTTGGTCTGCAGGCAATTTATTGTTATAAATTATTTCATTACTTTCATAGATGATCTATTTAAAAGCAGCGTCAGGATTGAATAAAAGACAACGTTCCGCTGAGTTGGTCTACAAGAACATGGTCCTAGGAATAAATATATATTATTTTCCTGCACCACACAGTTTTTCACAAAACTCTCACTTCATTTGCTCTCAAAAGTAGTAAGAGGAAATTGGCTCAGGATCTTTTTGTGGCTTCCTCAGGACCTTCCATCCTTCTACAAATAACTTAAGAAACTCCCCACTTCAAACCCACAACTGATTACAGGGATATTAACCCAAGCTAAGTGCTAACAGGCCATCAAAAGTAATAACCCTGAAAGTAATTACAGTGCGAGAAACCCACAGCTGCCAGCACAAATTTACATACCGAATCAGTTACCATATACACTTCCATAGTTAAGCGGAGCTCCATCAATAACCCTCCTCCAGCTCATAAAAATGAAAAACGATTTAATTTCAATTTCGCCGGGGATCGCAACGATCGCCGAGGAAGTGAAAGTTGGCATTGTTATGAAGACAATCAAGGAAAGCAGCATCTGCGGTGCTGCGGCTGCCTGCTAAAATATTTAGGTTGCCCGGTCAAGAAGGAAGGAATATTTATGCCATTTATGACACGAAAGGCCCTCCGAACGTGCTGTCCGCAGATTGCAGCATTTTTGCATATTTCCAGCACGAATCCCAGAGCCGAAATGAAATGCAGAAAATCAGCTCGCAGCTCGCAGCTCGCAGCTCCAGCCGATAAAGCCGGGCCTAAGCCTCGGCCTCAGCTCTTGGCCGTTGGAAGGCCCAGCCTCAGCCCGGCTTAATCGAAAGCGAAAGATTTCGGGCCCGATACGGACATATGGTCATATGGATCGGCAGTGGGGAGGTCTCCCTCAGCGACTCCCGCCTTCTCTGGCTTCTGCCCAGTCTGTGGGTGGCGACGGGCGATCTGGACATTTGCATATTGGAACGATTGAGCTGCGGGAGGACAGCCGCAGACACCAGACAATACAGGTCCGGGGAGAGGGAAGTGCTCTCTGGAAAAGTGAGATCCGCGGAGGCATCGAAAATGTCATGCGGTTTTATGACTTCATTAGCCACAGCCAAGCCGGGAGGAATTTAATGGGGCTCTGTCCTGGACTCCACGGGCGACGACTTCTCCTACGACTATTCCCTCTCCTCCGACGGCTCCTTCACCGCTGACTAAACAAATTTGAGGGACATTTTCGTGTCCGTCGAGAGGGAAAACTAATCAGACTAGCCCCAATCTGGACTGGAGGCCACGTCACGAGCTCCCGTGCGATGATGTGCATATGGGACTGCCTAATAATGAAGTCGTGCATGGCATTTGTCCTGTCCTCCGCGCTTCGATGATTAAGAGGCCGAGGCCCAATCTGAATCCGAATCCGAATCCGAAGTCTATACCGAATGTCTGACACCTTTTCGCTGTGTTTCGCGGGAATTGGCGCATGTCGGCAAATTGGGTTTGCGAACGGTGACTAACTGGGTCGGTGGTTATTCCCCTCAGACGATTAACAATGTCACACGATTTTGGCCAGACGATAAGGATCTGGATCCGGAGAGGTTAGTACGCTTGGCTGCGGCGGAAATAGCGCAAATCGGGAGCAATGATGAAGCTGTGCCACTTACAACTAAGTATAATTAGTCTAAGCTTGAGTCAAAGCACTGAAGCACTTTCAGAGTCCCATCCTTTGACAGTAGTCTGTGTCCCCGTGTATTTGACTCCATTTGAACCCATTTAGAGCCGGGGAGTGTGCTGTGCGTCTCCCAGAAGTTTCACTTCACCTCGAAAGGGGCTTGGGCCTGGTCTTTGGTCTTTCAATAACTTCCCAAGCCCCCACAACGCGCGATATTGTGCGGAGATAATAAACCATACAAATAACTGCGCGGGTTCGGGTCTAGGGGCTCAGCTCGCTGACATCCCCGACAGCATCCCGACTTCCCTGACTTGCCTGACTTCCAGCAACGATAATGTCGTCGTCTTGGCCCGGCTCGTTGAATGTCGACAGGCGAATCATCAGCCTATCGACAGTGCACTTTTGCCTTCTAAAGTGCAGCCATCGCATCCCAGCCGGCCTCTCCTAGCCAGCTCCCGAGCCGGCTAAGCATGCATCATCATTATCATCGTGGCGGCAGCTCCAGCTCCAGCTCCAGCTGCATGCAAGCGAGAAATCCAACTACTGCGCATGAATGAATCACGGTCGAGGAGATCGCTGCCCAGATGCAAACCGCATCTCATGTCTAGCGAAAGTCGCGACAAAACTCTCTCAATCCGCACAGTCTGCAGTCCCCAGTCCCCAGCCCAGTCCCGTGTCCCATGTCTCCTGTCCCGAGTCCCGTGTCCCGCGTGTAGCCATAATGATGAATTAGGCTGCTGTCATGTCATGACAAAGGCGCTGCATGCAATTTAGATGGAAAACGGCTATGAGGGGCCACGGGCAGGGACAGACCCCAAAGGAGTCGTCGGGTAAACACAGGCCCCAGAAATGCAATTGCAATTGCTGCTGCGAATATTCAAACGTAAGTAGGAAGTGGGCTCTTAAATGAGCCGCAACGAGAAAAGAAACTGCCGGCTGACAAATCGTTTGCTGTTCGACTTTGTCGCCGCACAGTGGCATCAACTAATTGGGGTACTTAATAGATTAATTAATTAATTAATACCTTCATTAACAAGACTTGAAAGTAAGGGAGAAATCAGAAGTGCGAAGAATGCATTCACAATTAGAATCTTAAAGAGCAGCATCTTCTTCTGCAACTAAAAGATTTAAATAACAGGTATATACCTTATTTAATCAATTATAATTAAGTGCATAAATCATACTATTTTCAACTCAGGAACCACAGCTTTTTCGTCTGCCTGAAACCCAGTGAAATTCGTTGTGCAGCCTGCCAGACTTTTTACTTTTCGTGGGCCGGCCGGGGCTGGTTTTGCACTCGTGCAGATTCAAATGCCGAAGGAGCTCCTGGGATCTGGGATCGGATATTGGATATTGGCCTAATCCGCTGGCGTTCGCTAATTAATTGAGGCTACTTGTCGCCGGCAATTAGTGTGGCGGCCCAGCAGGCAGATGACATGTTATGCCATGTAGTGGCAGCCCGGCGGCGGCGGCAAATGAAGTTATTCCGAGCGGAACGGACTCGGCGAAATGTCAGGATCGCGGACCTCAGACACTTGGCCCCATCGCTGCGAAGGTTAATTGCCAACAATAAGATTCAATCAAGCTAATGACGGAGCACAGTCAGCGGCAAGGCAGCTCCCTGGACCCGGCTCCCAGCTCCCAGCTGCCAGCTGCCAGTTCGGGATCCGCACACAGTTGCGCGATTTATGAGCCCAATCTGGGAAGGCAAAGACCACTATTCCACTTCCATTTGCTGCTGCTGCTGCTGCTGCTGCAACTTGCCACTCGTAACTTGCAGCACAGGCGACCTTTCGGGGTCGCGTGCATAAAGTGCTCAACTTTCTTCGGAGTGGCCCAAAATTGTAGATATCGTCGATGCGAGATTGAATGAAGCTGTTGGCGGAATCGAAGCCAACACTATTTACTAAAACCCAACTAGTTTGGCCACAATTCAAGGCGGTTTATAGTATTCAAGCTGTAATTCATGTGACTACTCCAAGGTGTTCATCAGCAGAGTCAAAATGGAGTAGCAATGCCTCAGTATCTGTCCAGGGAAAATAAGATGGTGGATAAGCTGTAAAGAACACCAGCTTTTTCAGTACACCACTCACAGCCATGTAGTTCTCCAAATTAAATGGCGGAAAGGGACTTTCCCTGAAGATTAGCGGCTGCTGAGCCCTCAAGATGATCAAAGCAAGGTCTCGATGCGTCGCCTTCGAGCCAAAGCGCGGATCGTAGGACTCGTACGCAGCGCTAGCCACTTCCAGGGATTCCTGGGACAACATGTCCCCGAATTTCGACCAATAAGAGAGGTGTCCCAATGTCATAGAAATCATGACGAGATACCACTACCACCTTGGGGTTATTCCTGGCCGAGAAGACCTCAAAGGCCGACAGAGAGACCAGCAGAAAATTCACAATCATTTGCGCTATGAAGGTGCTGTTGAAAATCTGATTGCAGCGATCGGAGAGGCTGTAACTTCACCATAAACAATACACATACTTAATATTTTAATTGAGAAACTCTCACTGAATAATCCTCTGATGAAATTGCACCAAACAAAAACCAGATCGCGTCCCAGACTCACCACATCCCCCACGGAAGCAAACACTCCAGAAATCAAAGAGACCCAGCAAATGAGGGATTGCATATAGACACAATAATGCCAGGCCACTTTCTTGGGGTCCCTACGCTCCTCGGAGTTGGTGTACAGGCCCATGGCTCTGAAATAAATATGTTCATAAAATTCTACAAATTATTTAGGTAGTTATTGGAGGCAGCATTATTATTTATGGGCTTCGACCAAATTGGATTTATATTTTCTCATAGAAAGTCTTGATATCTATCTTCCCTTCTATGGTTTTAATCATTAATTTATGCCCACTTCAGTGTATCCCTCGTAGAATATGCAAATATATGCTGCGGCCGGAGCGTTGGGTTCTTGAAAACCCTCCAGCCCTCGGCGAAGGGTTCCAGCAATCGCTGCCAAAGGCCACTCATTTTTCACTGTGTAGCTCTGCCAGCCCGATTTTCCAGGCAAATACCTAGAGAGGTGTACCGATTGCCCTGAAATCCTGAACCTTTTATACGCATTCGAAGGTGTGGAATTACTGAATAAATAACGCAGCAACTTGCAGCTCATTACGGCAATTGCAGCGGAGAATTTCGCAGCTGCTGTCGGGGCAGGAAAATACAGGAAAATGCAGGAAAATACAGGAAAATGCAAAATGGAAAGACTCATATTTGCAGCGGCAATTATTGGCGAAATGCTCCGGAATACCGTCCACTTAAAAATCATGGGAGCAGCAGCCAGTAGCAGCCGATTATCGAGAGGAGAGCCGCCACTGCTCCTCCTCCTCCTCCATGGGTTCTGCCAGGGCCATTGTTGTGGTGGCTTCGATACCGATTCCGATTCCGAGTCCAATTGCAACTCCGACTCCGACTCCGAATCGAGTTGCAGTGGCAGTGGCAGTGGCAGCTTTCGGTTCGCATTGAAAGGCAAATTTGCGCGAGCCGCGCGGGAAATGCAACAGCGTTTGCACTTTTCCCTCGCTATCTCTGTGCGTTCTGGCTGGCTTTTCCCCGCTCCATTTAAGGCAGGCCGAAATGCATTTTACAGTTTTACCTTTTTGCAAATCTCTAACGGCCTGCCAAACGAACAAAATATTGCCTTGGCCAAATTTGGTAGCCGCAATGTCGAAGGTGCAGCGGGAAGGCCAGGTACTGCGCCGAAATTCTCTCATCTTTCGATGGGAAAACTAGTTTTTCTCAGGTTGAAAAATATAGGAAATATTTAGAGCATAGTTAAGGAACTTAGCTTAACTTTGTATAGCTTTAAGTTTTAAGTTTACGTTTCTGAATGTGGTTTAATGCACTTTCCCTTTGAATGGAGATTGTAGAAGATGTTTACTGATGT
>JAEIIO010005774.1:0-11412 GCA_018874655.1 Drosophila diplacantha | reverse complement strand
GAACTGTCCTGAAAAGAGATAAGCTGCCAGCACTGGAGGCTGCGAGCCAACCGCCCACAAGGGGCCATAAAAAGGACTCTATTCCGAAAGGGATCCACGCCTCGTTGAACGCTGGTCACCGCTCACACAACTGACCATAGAAAAAAGAGCGGTCCATGAATCAAGTTTTTTGCGCCGCCCTCGCCTGGAAAAATGTCGCTCACATAGGAAAAAGTGGAAGGCAGCGAGGCCACAAGTGAATGCGTTTTCCTTCCACATCCGGCTTTCAGCCTCCATCCACTTCCCCATTTCCACCGACGGCGGGTGCTAATAACTTGAGATTAGATTATAAAGTTTGCTTTCTGGGAATTTATGAACTCTGCTGGTGTGGCTGCTGCTGCCACATGCAAACTAAATATTTCAGCTACCAATTTCTATATCCTTCTCGGGAGAATACTCTCTGCTGGTACATATATTTATTTGCATTGATATCGCTTTCAATTTGGCAGGACTTTTTACGATTTTCCTTGCAAATTGGAAGCATTTGTGTGCTTCGAATTTTATGAATGGCTCCATAAATATACATTTCCATTCGAAGTAGAAACAAATGTCAGGAGACCTCTTCTCTCTGGAGACTTTAAAGCTGTGCAATAAAAATTTAACACATTTAAGTACTGGGAAAACGCCGTGCTTTGTGTATTTGTGGCATAAAATATTGTATGGCCTATGGCAAAAACTTTTGTTTAGCAACCGCTTCGGAGAATTTTTGTGGCAACAAGACTTTCAGCCCAGCTGAACAAAAACAAGTAATTAAAAGAGGGAAAATAGCCCTTTCAAGGACTTCATACATTCATAATGGCAGTGAGAATGATTGTATTTGTTCCAAATAATCCTCGGAGCGTGAACAAGACCCCAAGCTCTCCTGCTACTTACTGCACATGGAACTAATTTCTTTTGTCGCATTCAAATCAAAGGCACACGTGTGTCCGGTGCTCTTCCGTCGCCAGGATGTGAAATCCGGCTCCGACAGGATGGCTCATTAGGCAGAAAGAGCGTTCCAAGTAAAATACTTGTTTGCCAGCCGCCTGGTTATTGCTCTATTGAGCCCCAAAGTACTCTCTTTGTCATATTTCTGGGTATTGAGTGATACAGTCATTTAAGCATAAGCAGTTACACTGAGGGAAACTATTTTAAAACATATTTAGGATTTGATTTTTGAGGTAGATTTATATGATTCAAAAGTATTATTATTGTGTCAATAAGTAGGCTAGAAAATAAAGCCTTGCTGATTACAAATATGAATATTTTTATATCCTATCCTCAAAGTTCCCCATTTCTTTCTGTGCCCAAACTAGGCACTGCTCCTCCTGCAAACTGCTTCTTAACCCGAAATGCCTGAACGCATATCGGGCGCAAATATCTTTGGTACACTTCACTGGGCTTAGACAAACAAGCGGGCGACAGCGCCGCTAAGGACCGAGTCCTGAGTCCCAAGTCCTGGGTCCTGCGAAGGCTTGAAGGGTTGCCAGTCCGAGGCTGAATGCCTCGTGACGACACCAACAATGGATGGCAATGGCCCTGTGTTGTTGATTGAACAAAAACAAGTTAGCATCGGGATCGAAGTGAAGTGGCTACGTGGCCTGCGTTAACTTTTTCCAGTCCCCGAGCTCTCGGCACGTCTACGTCCAGGAAGTCCAACTGGCTGAGCGAACGCCTGCCCGTCTGTCCTGTCCTGTGGTGTCCTGTCTGGCAATTTGAACGAATTTGCCAGTGCTTCATAATTTCGCTCCATTCTGGGCCGGGTTTTGCATACTTTGGACCAAGTTTTTTGGGCTATGGCCCGTGTGCTTGACTGACTTTGATGCTGTCGAAAATGGACTTGGGCTTTGGTCTTGAGCTTCATGAAACTTCAGCTTTCTAGGCTTAAGACCAAGAACAGTGGTCGAAAAACCTTGATAAATATTAATTATTAGATTATAAAAATGTACAGTCTTCTAGAAATTTGGAAAGTTAACTGAGAGACATATCTCTATGTAAAAAAATATATATTTTCAATGTGTGCCATGTTAAATCCCTTCTCAGTTACATTCCTTAGTTTATATATTTCAAAACCTATGTTCCTTTCATAAAACAAATAATTTATGAATAATACAAGACCTTAACGACCACTGTTCACCACTTGTCTAATTTATGCCCTTGTTTTTCGAGCTGTCGACGGATGGCCAAGGACGAGTGCTGCCACTGACATTGACAACTTCCTGGGCCAACAACTACGCTTCTATATTTCTCATTTACTAATTTAAATAAACTTTCAACAACAGCTTCTCTAAGTCGCAAAGTTTCTGGCCGCAATTTTGCATTCTGAATGGGCCAGTCCTCGAATGTAATGAGGATGTCCTGCCCGAAATTCCCCCACACTATCATTAGTAGGGCCCACAAATAGGACTTACAATACCCATGCAGGCAATACCATTTGCCGTTGCATACTTCAAGGCGCAAAACGAAGGCTAAATTGAAGAAATGGGGGAAAATGGAGGCGACTGTGGCGGCGTCGGCATTGTCAAGAAGTTGGATGATGCCCCCAGGGGACGCGAACGCGACCGCAGCTCTGTTGGCCAACTTTCATAATTACGAGAGTAACGACAACAGCCGCAAGAAGAAGGCTTCAGAAGGCCCCGGTTGTATGGCAACAGCAACAGGGCTCACAAATGCCACATCCCAGCCAGCGAAAAGTTTCCAAGTCAGCCGAATTTATGATAGAAATATACATTCTACCCCGCTGCTCGCCCCTGGGAAGGAGCCAGGCTTAGTAGGTACTTAGTACTTGGAGTGTATGGCCAACAGCCGAGCCAAGTCTGCTGCTGTGATTAAGTATTAATAGAGATATTTGGCCAGGGGAATCGATAAACTTGACAATATGGTGGGATTTATTGGAGTCTGCCAATTGCATGCAACTTTAATTCACTTGTTTGAGGATTTTAATAAATGAAGAACTTATCTTAGGGGTTTCCTTTCGGTATTTTTTGATTAAAAAAATAAAATCATAATAATAGAGCTTAAAAAAGCATACATATCAAATGTATAACCTCCCAAAACTCTAAATTAAATCAAACTCCCTTCAGGGAAAACTTCCCTACACAAGAGATGTGCAAATTAAATTCATTGTAACTAAGATTGATTTCGTTTCGATGAAAATTGATGAATTCGAGACAGGAGTGAGTGAGAGCTAGCGCCTGATTGCAGTTTAGGCCAGGCCCAAAAGCTTTCCGCCTGATCGAATATAACATTTGATTTATGCGCCACATTTCGGATCCGACAGCTGTCTAATGCCAGGATATGCTCACATCCAGTCTCCTGTTTTCCCCACACAGCGCACAGCACGATTTCGAATCGAAAGCCAAAAAACCGAATGCACATCAACGACAGCAGCAAACGGCAGGACGCCGACCCGTCGCCAATGATGATTTAGTTGTAGATGGATTTGGAGCCGAGTCTGGAGCTGTAGTTGAACCTGAAACTGAACCACAAGCCGGGGAGGAAGAGGACGTGAACCGCGAACCGAGTGTGAGTGGGAGGATAAAGGCAGTGCCAGCAGAACGGAAATGAAATCAAATCGCACAGGTAATTTGTTGCCACAATGGCCAGACGAGAGGCCTCTACCGACTTCCTTTTGTATTTCTGTGATTACACCAAGAAAAATATAAGTAAACCTCAACAGATTCTTCTAAACTAAATTGCTTGCTTAGAAGCGTTAAGACCCCTAGATTAGTAACTAACTCCTCAGATATTTTTACAATATATCAAAGGTTTGCTGGTCATTTTCTCTCAGTGATCAGCCCAGTGTGAGTGTGCATTACAAATGATGGGATTACTGTGCGCAGATGATTAGGTTTGAGCTGCAGATTCCAAGGCAAGCGAACAATATGCGTTGCCAGCGGCAATCGGGCAGCATTCAGGCCCAAAAGCGGGGAGTCCTGACTGCCAGGATATGGCCTCGGTTGCCGTCTTGGTCTCGGCCCCTGTCTGAGGGCATCATCTGGGCCTCCCAAAGAAAACCACAGCAATTATTATTGCTTTGCCATTGCTTGCGGATCAATTTAAATTGTGGCATTCAATATCAGAATGCCTTCGCTGCGGTTTCCTTCTCATTCCTGTAGCATACCCCGCTGTGTGTATATGAGTGTGTGTTTTTGATTAATATGCATGCTAAATACATTATCATGAAAAATGATTTGGGCCACGCGGCGTATACGCAATATGTTACAATTAGCCGTAGGGGGAAAACCATCAAAAGCAGCTCTCTCCCTCTGTTTGTTTGCCCTGTTTTCCCTTCTTTTCGATTTGTCATAAATTATCTGCTAATGGATATGGGCAGCGAATGTTGATTTTGGTGCCCCGATTTTAATTGGATACGCCTGCAGGCTGGCCCAAAAATCGGAGCTGGAATCGAGTATAATTAGCGCTTCATCTGGTTGAATTAGCTACATTTTCGAATTCATTTCATTCGCTTTCGCCGAAAAGTCAAAGCCAATTTGCACAGGCTCCATAAAAAATGCATCAATTCGGTTCGCAATCAAATTAATGAATATATATGCCTGAATATTTCATAAATTTTAAATGAAAAAGAGCAGAGGCAGATTGTGTGCGATTGTGGGTATTAAATATTTGTCTGTCTGCTGTCTGTGTGCTGGCCTGACATTTGACCTTCCGCCGCACAGATTTGTTGAATATTGCAAGAGGAAAAGGCATATTAAATAGGGAATTTACATCTCATAAAGGCAAATTAGATGTATTCATAGCCTGCAGGGCATCCTTTAAGTTGCCTTAATATTAACTGCTTAATGAAGTGTTTAAGCACCATACCATTTTAAGTTAATTCAAGACTTAATCACACACCTTAATTAGGATTTATGGAAAGCCTTTGAATACATAGTTTATTCCCTATATTCTAATATACCTAAAAGGCTGCTTAACAATGCAAAATATCCTGAGAGCATGTCTCTCAGTCAAGCGCTGTTTCTGGGGAATGGGAATACACTGGCATTTTCTCCTCCGAGCACTGGCAATGCAATTTACACGGCTCAGCCTTTGCCTGGCCTGCGGTGAGAGATGCAAGGAATGTCCTGACTGAGCGGAGACAGCTCAAGGCGCCGGGGAAAACCTCGTTTTATACTGAAGAGAACACAACCGCAGACAGACATCGGCGACAGGCCAGACACATGTTGTGTATTGTGTGTTGTATAGTATGTGCGATAAGTAAGCAAGCACAACAACAGTAGAAGCAGCAGCAGCAGCATTGCGAGCAATAACAATAATGACAGCGGGGACGTCGAGTATACGCCCTGTGAGACACACGCGCCAAGCCATAGATATCGATGGTTAGATGGAGATGGCTGGCTCCGGCGACATGATTATGCATAATGCTGGAACAGGGTACACAACAAGTAATTGAGACGGTTCAAACAAAATCCAGGTTGCCATTGGTGATGTGTAGGCTAAGAAGAAATGTATCGTATTTCTATGGGATATCGAAATTAATTATGTATCGAAAGGAATAATAATAAGAAAGCTCAAGGAACAACTGTATTAAGATCCCTTGGAATTTGTTGTGCTTTAAATTAAATTAAATTAATTAATATTAATCTTCTTATTTTGAAACACCGAAAAAGAGCTTGCTAAAATATCGATAAAAACGATATCAACAAAGCTTTTTAAGAAAAGTTTATATAAACTTCTACACAAATCTATGATTTTCAACTATAAGTTCACAATACAAAATATATCGATACCTTTGCCATTCCCAGCTGTGCAGCAGCCTTGGCAAAAATGTATTTTCTCTGCTCTTTTGCATATTTATGACAATTTATTTAGTTTGCGCTCATATTTTTAATTGACTTTGCTTGAAAAGCGTTGCTGACGAGCCCCGAGGTCGACCTTCCAAGGACGAGTTGAAGACACGACCCGAAAAGGGAGGGTTTGGGATAGGGTCCTTCGAAGGACGGCGGCCAGGACGACATTGAATTCGCATTAGATGCGCTGCAAAAGTTCATGAGGCCGTTGAGCTGCTTTTACCACGGCGTGTTTAGTTTAGTTTGAGTTGAGTTGGCCGACAGTTCGGGCCATGATGCTGACATTGACATTGGCATTGGTACATCATTCATGCATAGCTTTGCCCTGCCAAGCTGCCATGCCTAATGCTGAATAATTAACCGGCAATATGTTTGAGTACAAAGGCCGGGCCTTGACAGCCAGTCAGCTTAACCTTTGCCCAGCTCAAAGTTCCGCTGGCATTTAATTACGCAATGAATGCCTGGCATTTTTTTATTATATTCCGGGCGAATTTCCTCGAATCTGAGAGAGCTTTGAACAGTAGATATTGGCTCTCATTAAAAAATAATATGGCTTCAATTATGGCTGGACAAATATTGCTTAAAGTAAGTACTTATAGTATGTATGAAACATGTTTAGGAAGCTGAGACTAATAGAAGGTAATGAAGTCATAATTCAAATAGGGAAATATTTACTTTACATTTTTCAATGACATTTTCCTGAGTTATCCCCAGACTTGTATGTGTTTTACTTAGACAATGAGTACTGTGCTCTTTACTGTTTCGATCCTCATCGCCCGAGCACTTGCTGAAAATAATTATAATTATTTTTTATTGCCAGCGGCATTTGCCGCCTTGTGGTTAATTAATTGCGGTCACTTTGGCCCAGTCTTTCGAAATCTTTACGGTCGTGCCATCGCTTAACGGCCATTAAGCCTTTTTTTTAGCTGGCTTTCGTTTGGGTTTTGGGTTGGGGTTTTCTGTGACTCGGCTTTTGTGTTCTTTGTTGCGCCGTTTGATTTAATTTTCTATGCCAGCCGTGCGTAATTAATATAAAGTTTTTTGCACTGTCTCGGGGAGTGCGGCGACTCAAAGGATGCATAAAAATGATGCCCTAATAAGGGAATTAAGTGGCGTTTCCTGCTGCTCTTTTCTGATGAGAGAGCTGGGCTACCGCCCACGGAATTGGCGACAATTATGTACTGAAAACCCAAGCTCATACCCATCTATCCTTCCCCCGGAGTTTCCCTTCTTCCTGCGTTGAAATTCACGCATTCCTAATGAGTTGCCACGTCGCGACATCATAAATGCGCAAAAGGAAGGCGCCTGTCCCCGTCCTTAATCATATCCTTCGTTCCAGCCAAAAAGAGGGGGCGTGCCTTGCGTGTTGTCATGCAAAGAAAATGGGGGGGAAAATGGGAAAGCGCTCGTCGAGCTGCACAAAGCTTACAAAGCGTTAATGAGTGCTCGCCCAGCTGAGCAGCGTATCCATATCAAGTTGATTTTGATGTGTCTGCAGGGAGGGAAACCCACATTTGCAGTTCTTTAAATTACTGTTTTTAAGTTGGTTTTTATTAAAACCACTTATCATATGGCGTGTTAAGGAAAATGGTGTTTGCTTTCACAAAGCTGCGGCGGAAAAACTTACAAAACCGCCGTATACTCCAGGTGTTTATGGTTGTGCTGTAGTAAGTTTGTAATTTTTAAGGGCAACCACTTAATCTTTTATATTTTCTTTTATTATTTGTTAATTTACTTTGTATTAAAGCCGCGTGCCAGTGTATTTTGTCTTTAATTCCTTTGGAAATGGCTTAAAAAATACAAAGTTTTATTGAAGTTCCCTAGAAATACACCTAAGTAAACCTTTGTTAGGCAATAAATATTTCCTATATACTATCTTTGTATATTTCACGACACTTTTCTCGCCGTGCTTTAATGCCTGCTCTGCGCACAGGGCGTATGCGTAATTCCGGCTAATAGTAAACAGAGCGTGTGCGTAATATTTGCTAAGCACTCGCCTGCCGTTTGATGTGTGCGATTGTGTATAGTGCATTTGGCCGATGGATTTTGGGTGCCCAATTTCAGCCCCCAACCTCCCACTCCACCCCCTTGAAAGCCTTGTTCAATCTAGAAATCAGGGAGAATTGAACGCAACCATATTGCTACCATAATCTGGTGGCCCAAAATCGCCTTTGTCAGTCGTGGCACGCAATGCTGGCTATATTGTGAACTGCACTCGGAGTTGGTAATCAAATAACCTCATATCCTTGTCAGCAGCCAGCAATACAAAAGCCAAACCCGGACAGGCCAAGTAATTCCCTTTCCCAGAGAAAGGGAGTACGGGGGAGACGATAGCTTGGGCAAATCAAATTTTCTAATAAATAATTTATGAAACAATAAGCCACAATGCCAGCCAAATTGAGTGTAAAATCAAGGACCGAACAATGCCAGGTCATTAGTTGGTGGCAACAGTTGGCCCAATCAGATTGGCAGCCAGAGCTGGGCAGAACAATGCGTGCATCAGACAATTTCATTTGGCGAAGTGAAAACACTTTGATTCGATTTCAATTAAGATGAAAGTCTGTACACGGGCTGGAGTGGTGAGATGGAACAACGCCTCAGCGGTGGCTCCAGCAGGAGCTGCAGGAGTTCTCCGTTCCGTTTCGGTACCATCAGCACCGCAAAAACGGGCCCTCGAATGGATATCGAGGCATGCTATCCGAGTGGCTGTCGGTTAGGCTTTCGCTTTGATTAAATGTCAAATTGCAGCGACCGCAAAGCGAGTGCCACTTGAGGCACATCATGCGTGTGGGCATGCCCCGCCTCCTCCCCGAGACATACGCCTTCACCCATTTGAATAATTGAGTTTGGCAGCAGTTTAAACGATTGCCGCCAGCCTTTGTTTGTAGAGCAGAGTTCTAACCGGCAAAAAGCACAACGTTTCGGTGTTTCGGTGGGCGTAGTTTTATTTCATTTCGCTGCGTACGTGTTTGGCATGGGAATGAGTGGGTTGTAGATGGAAATGGCCATGTCAATGGGAGTGCCATCTGCCCCGGACCCCGGGACTCAGCTCGACTCAGTCCGGAATAGGAATAGGAATCGGAATCGGAATCGGAATCAGAGTCAAAGGCAGAGCAGTCTGTTCGGTCAGCCCACAACATGCCGACAATGCGGAGCATCTACGCTCCCCCACTTCTTCTGTTTATTTCCAGCAATTAAACCTTTCCAAGGATAAAGGATATATAGCCGAAAGGAGGCTGAGCTAGGGCGGAGACCAAGAGTCAGTGAAATCGCGTAGCCGCCACGTAAGCCCGACGCCCGTCAATTAGCCAGCGACAACCAGGCGTTGACAACGCGTCCGTTTGGCACTTGGCCCGATGTCGGCCGTGGGATGGCCAAGAGCAAACACAAACAGGCAGGAAACAGGCGGTCGCAGGTTCATTAAAAATCCTGTTTGGCCAGCAAAGGTCTCTGTCGTGAGCGGCACTGAGGGAAAAACTCGAACTAAGACTTTGAATAAGAGGAAACTGTGAAACTATGGCTGTTTCTTGATGGTAAAAACTGAGTCTTGATGGATTTCATTATTTACTTTACTTGCCAACTTATTTATTTAAAAAATTAACCTTTTGTGAGCTAAGTTCTGTGTCCTTGTGGCTCCTGTCTCCTGGAACTGTCTGCCTGTGACTCAAAGTTTGCCTTCACTCTAAACTTTGTCCACACAAAAACGTTTCCATTGTTCGCTTAGGCAAATTAATTTTCCTGTGATCGATAAACTGAGGCTGTCTCATAGTTTCGAGTGACACACACACCTCGGGTGATAGAGTGCGTAACTGGGCCCAGGTCCGGGTCCTTGACGACCACAATAAATGCACCCAGTAAGGCGAGTGTTAACAAGCCCAGCGACAAGGCTGAAGGGAGAGGAAGGGTCGATGCTGGATTCTGTAAGCTGCAGACTCGCTGGGGAAATCCCCCATTGCTTGGCTTTGTTGACAACGCTTCATTCATGCTATTCATGGGGTCGGTTGCCCAGCCAGGAGGCGGAAGGCGGATGCGGCTGGCGGATGTGCCCCCTGCTGTCCGGTTTATTTATGAACTGTGCAGCGATTTCTCAACTGCAATTGGACCTGCTGCTGCTCCTGGTATTTTTTCCACAATTTTGTTGCCATAGTTGCAGTAGTAGTAGCTGTTGAATTCCGAACCCATTCGGCTCCGAAGCTGTTGCGCTTCATTTGGCTGAGGAATTGCTTTCTGCAGCACTTTTTCCCCCATTTATTTTTCGGTCCGGCCTGCACTTAATTTGTGTCCCGTACACGTTCCGGCATAACAATTCACTTTGACACCCTGTGTGACGGGAGTCGCAATAAATCGCCGGACACTGAACGTTTGCCGCAGTCTACAGAGGCAGAAAATAGGGATTAATGTGGAGAAATCGTAGTTTTTTCCATAAAGGATATCATTTTTAGATGTGAAAAGTGTTTGCTTGAGTTCAGAATAGTTTCTAGACGTTAAAAGTAATTTTTAGCAGGGATAATAACTTGTTTTAAGTTAGTTCATTTCTTCATTTCATTACCAATCAATTTCATATGAATAAATCTCTAGAGCACCCAAAATTTATCAAATTTCTCCCTGTGCTCTGGCTGGGCTCGCCTCTATTTTATTTTCGAACATTTCAATTTCGATTTGGCTCGGAGTTTTTTGTTTTCGGTAGAGCTTTGTTTGCCTGTGCGTGACAATTGCGATGTCCTTGGTGCTTGGGACTGGCTCTAGGCGTGTGGGTGATAAATCTTGTTTAGACCTTATTTAATGCATGCACTATTTCCACACATTCTGACCTCGAACGCTAATGGCAATCCGATCAGTTTCATTAGCATGCACAGAGCGCCCTGCCTGTGGGCCAGCACACTGTGTCCTCGGCCATATCCCGATTCAGAATCTGCCGAGCTCATTCCCCCAATTTCGCGCTAATTAACTGTGTGCCAACTACAGCCGCCCCGAAGTTGGGCACATGGCTGGAGAGCTGGAACTTTGCCAGCAGAGAATCCTGCAGCATCAGCCGAGTGTGTGTTCATGTGATTTCATGCCTGTTACCAGCACCAACAACGGAAAGTTACAATTTATGAGCACATCCTTGCGCGCTAAGCTTGTGTAAGCACGAGAGCGAGCCTGTCGTCGCATTTTCCGCCCCCGGCCCCAGCCCACCCTCTTCGAAACCATTTTCCGCCCCCTTACAAACACTTGTAACCACTTTGCCCTACATTTTCCACCAAAAAATCATCATCGTCGTCGTCCTGATTTCGCAGCGCGGAATGCTGAGCGCTGAACACTGAACACTGAACATGCACACTGCACTGAGCCAAATCCTGTCGCTGACATTCTGACAGTTTCAAGCGGCAACTAATTTTCATTTTGCCCAAATACAATTTGAAAGTTTCGCTTGCCAGAGCCAAGCTCATTTGGCAAAAGTCGTGAATTTCATTTGGCGTAAACACATTCCCATGTCGCAGGCTATCTTTCTGTCCCCAACTCAACTTGAATCACTTTTTATGAACTTTTCCCCATGCGAACTTTGCAATGGCCAAAACAACAACCCTTTGTTGGCTTAAAT
>JAEIIO010005661.1:0-10461 GCA_018874655.1 Drosophila diplacantha | reverse complement strand
ATATAAATCTGCCCATTATTAATTTCTGATTTCTTCAAGCTTATTTAACCCTAGTTGAAATGCAAAAATTGAACCCCAATTAGAGAAACAAAAAAGGAATTTTAGAAATATTATTTTCAGCATTTCAACTGTCTGCACAAAACACAAAGACAAACATTGAACAAAATTCAAACCTCCTTTCCGCATATTTTCCAGTCCTGGGATATGAAGTCCTCCCTAACAAACTTTCGTATGACGATCTCAATGGTGATTTCGTATGTCTGAATCATACGAATGAAGGCCTTGAAGCCAACAGTGGCCGCCAGGATGGTTTCGTCCTCGTTCGAAGACTCGCTCAGTATTTGGGAGATGAGCTCTTCGTGACCCTCCCGTTCGACGAGCTGCACCAGGGCCGACTGCGATTCGGGTTTCTTCAGGGATATGAATATATTCTGTTCATACATATATGTGATCTCGTAGTGATTGCAACCGTAGCGCAAGAGCAGGCCAATCGTGGCCAAATCTCGGAGAGCGGATTCGCCGATAGTGCCGAACGATTCCGCCTCAATTGACTCGAGCAGCCATTGGACCTCCTCGTGGTGGGATATCACTTGAATATCCTCGATGGTAATGGTCTTCTGGCTGATTTTGGTGCGGATTATTTCCACAGTTTTCGTTATCTCTATTTTCTTGCTGGATGTATAAGTCTCTTTCCTTTCTTCCTTAACCTCAACTTCATCTTCTTCCTCCTTCTCCACTTTTTCCTCAAACTCTTCTTCCTCTTCGATCTCTTCGACTTCTTCGATTATCTGACTGGTGCGCTTCTCGGCATCGGCAACTTTTCGATCTTTCACTTCCATTACCTCGGAGACCTCGCTCTTTTCCACGAGAATGGATACGGGCTGCTTCACCTTGATCACATTCATAGTGGTTTCTGTGGAGCTTGCTGGAACAATTCGGATCTCTGTTCTTTGCACTGCCTGGGATTCTGAAGCCCCTGCCGATCTCCTCACCACTGTCTTCTTCCCTGCCTTCTTTTTGAAGGTTTTGGTCTTGCTTTTTTCAACCACTTCATCCATCGTGCTGCTTGAGGATATTTCAAACTTGGCTCGCGTCATCGTCATGCCGATCTCATTGATCAGCTTGCAGTTGTAGTAACCGCAGTCTTCGTTTGTAATTTTCAGTATTTCTAGCGTTGCTTCTTGTTCCTGCACTACCATGCGATACTTTTCGGATGCCCTAAGCTGAACGTTGTTGAAATACCATTGAATATCTAAAGTCAGAGGGTTAGAAACCAAGCAGCATCATCAGCCCCGCGAGACCAAAACTCAAAGGTATACTCGTACAATACCTGGTATCGGGTTGCCCGCAAACTGTATCGAGAACTTTGCTGTTTCGCCTAAGGCAGCACGGCAGTCACGCATTTCGTTTAGTAGTGATGGCGAGCATTTAGCAGCTATAAGCACAGAGATGCATAATTTCTATGGATTAGAGTCTACCCGGAAAATCTAAAAGCGTTGGTTCGTGTTCGGTTCGTGTACTTACACAGACTAACATAAACGGTGTTCTTGTGGATATATAAATTTGTCTGTTTGATTCTGAAGTTAGTGTGAGTATAGAGCTATGAATATAGTGAACAGAAACACTTTAACGAGTGCTTAGTACGTGCAAAATCTAATTGGATTATTTGACGATTTGAAGAGTTGAGCAAGCAGCGTTCTGGGAATGTTATATAATTTCTTTGGATTGGATTGAACACTTTCTCTTTGTATAACACGGGGTTAGTTGAAATTTTGAATAATGGCGAATCGAATACAACCAATTACTTGCAGATGAGATATACTGATATTGATACTGTAAGAGATACATTTGATACACGTACGATATATAATTTTAAATGTATACTAAAAGTTCTATTATATTGGCGTTTACTTTTTGGAAAATTTCACTTATTTGTTTTGGGGTTGTTTGGGTTTTTTTTTGGCGGGGTAGGGGTCAAGCCTTAGAGCTGTAGGGGACCAAGACAATCACAAAGCCACATTTTTTTTTGTTTTTATTTCGAGGGAAGGGTACTTCACAGGTTGTTTTTTGTACGATACAAAGTACTATACATGGACAAATACAAAATAGAGACAGACAATAGAAGAAAAAGACGGGAGACAGAGGACAGAGAGACTTTGTGAATTGTTGTACTTAGTTTTGTGGTTTAAGACAATGGCACAGAAGACATTTGTGTGTTGGTAACACGAAATTAAAACACATATACACATAACAGTGGTAAACAGAGCTGGCATTAGTGAGGATACATACCTTTGAGCGCCACCTGCATTTCCTCCATGTGAGTCACCCATTCCGGCTTGCGGTAATCCTTCGATCCAACGATGCCTTTACGTATACGGATGGGAAGTAATAAATGAAATCATTATTATATTTGATTGCGCAAAAAATTACACCAAAAATGTCTGTGAAATTCAACTAGTTGTCCTTAAACTAATAACGTGTGTGGCCTTCTGTAAGTTTTCGTGTTCAAAGTAATGTGTAAGTGGAATTTGGATTGTAATCTTTACAATAACTTGTAATTTGGTTTGGGTAGGGGTCGGGGAAGGGAAGGGAGTACTTTTTTTAAAAGGCAGCTGCAAAATCTGAAAGAGAATTTCACTAACAAAGCCAAATAACAGTTGATTTATATTAAAGAGTGCACTATGGGAGGGATAAACCATAATAGTACCTTCGACCGCAAAGAGTGCCGTTGTCACTGCCACACCCAGTGGATTGTACGCCTCAAAACTAATTGTACCCAAATCATCGGGATAGACGTGATTAATGACCAACACTGAGGTGCCGTCGTCGAAATTTTCGATCTGATATTCCTCGGAAGCGAATATCTGCTCGTCGTCGCGCAGCCATTTGACCTTCGGTTTTGGTTTTCCAATGACCTTAACCTCCAGCTTCGCTTGCTCGCCCTCTTTGGGCTCGATTTTCTCTGGTAGCTTTTTAATAATTTTCGGTGCTTGTTCGTCGATTGAGAGGGTCTAGAATGGTTTGCGTTATAACATTTTGAATTAGCATGGTAAATCCTTGGTTTGGGTACACATGAACAACAATAGGGCTTACTCTATCAAGTAGATCCTCCTCAGATCCTGTGAGTCCAGTGATTTCAGAATCGGGGATATATTCAAATGCTAAAAAATACACATTCGAAAGCATTATCAATATAAGCGTGTCTCCACACCGAATTTCTTTGCAACGAACTCAAGAAACGGAAGATTATGTACAAAAGGAATTGGTCAACGAGGTGACCGGAAAAATAGAAGGAAATTATTTAATGGATTTCATCGACAGGTAGAATTCCATTCTCAAAATGGTAGAATCACATGCAAGGCTATCTCTAATCCAGTTAGTACAAAAGATATTCAAAGAACTCAGTTGTCAGGGAGGGGATAGTGTAGTTATTGGAAAACCTATCTAGGAGTGGGATGCATGTAGTGTGTAGAGTGGCACTACTTCCATCTGGTTAACTAGTTAACTACCGATAGATACCATCACAAGTACCTTGAATTTTAACGTTTGTCTTGGTCACGCTCTTGCCAATCTTGTTCGTAGCCACGCACTCGTATTGGCCCTGGTTTTCGGGGAACACTTCCGTAATCTGCAGCTGGCAATTGCCTTGCAAGTCTTGCGATATCGTAGTTTCCTTGTTCTCCACAATTTTCTCCTCATTATGATACCACTCCACTTTGGGCGTGGGTTTGCCAGTAACTTGGCAAGTCAGCAGCAATGCCTCGCCATCCATAACTTCCACGGGCTTAATAAGTTCTTCGATGAATCGCGGCGATTCAAACTCTACTGCTTCCTCCTGTGGCAGGGCATCAATAAGGTTGACGGTGGCTGTCGAAGTCACCGAACCACCCACGTTCTCGGCCCGGCATGTGAAGGGCCCGGTGAATTTCTTCTGGAAGTCCTCAATCAGCAACGTTGACTTGTTTGCCTGGCTCACGATGCGCACTTCGTTGGAGCTCTTGATGGGCTCATTATGCACAAACCACTGGAAGGACGATAATGGCTCAGACTCCACAACAGCCTCGATAATGGCCACTTCGTGTTCGCCAAAGTATTTGGGTTCCAAGGGCTGAATGAATTTTGGCGGCTTAATTTGCTCATCGGGCTTTTGATCTGAGACTACCACGGATCCAGATGACTTGGCCTCTCCCACCTTGTTCTTGGCCCAGACCTCATATTTGCCAGTGCGCTTGCGCGTCATATTGATCACCTTAATTGTGGTTGTCGTCTCAGTGGTCTCTATGAAGGTCTCCTCATTCTCGATAACCTCACGGCCATTTCGCATCCATTTGACCTCTGGCCTAGGCAGGCCGTCGTACTTAGCCTCAAAGAATAGAGTACCTCCAGTGGGTACAACTACTGCATTCAGTGGAGTCACCGTGGGTGCCTTCAGTATTTCCTTGGGCACTTCATCAACGCGACTCATGATATTGGCGTTGCCGATTGCGCGACCAAATTGATTCTGGGCCTGCACGGAGTAGACAACTGCCTCGTTGGGAGTGGGATTTATCACCTCCAGTGCCACATCGCCGGTCTTTTCGTCGTAGAACATTTGAACGGTCTCGCTGGGAATGACTTCCTCTATGCCTCTGTACCATTTAACCTGAGGGTTTGGTTTTCCTGTCACTTGACAGGTTACCGTAACCTTGAGCCGCTCGGGCTGCTTCTCCTCAGTGAACTCTATCTTAAGTGGTTTTGTAAACTGTGGGGCAACTCCTTGTTCTTTTTCTGTATTCAATGTGAATAAGGGATATTTAAGAATATTGTGTGTTCTGGTGTTTGGGAAGGAAAATTATATACAAAAGGTCTGGGAGGACGGGGATAGTTATGCTTAAGAGACTGAATTTTTGGAGTCTCAAAATACATCGCAAAAAAGAAGAAGATTGGATTGAACCTAATATTTCACATAGATTGTACTTACCTAAAATAATGTTGGTACGACTTGTTGCCACTCCAGCCTCGTTCTTGGCTTCACATGTGTAGACGCCCACATCGCTGGGTGTGACCTTGGCAATCTTCAGTTGGGCCACCTGCTCGACGACTGTGATCTCGTACTTCTCCGAAGCGAACAACAGAATGTCGTTGAAGTACCAGTTGATTTCGGGGAAGGGAACACCCTCCACCTTGCACTCGAGCACCGTAGGCTCCTCGGGAACACATTGACGGGGACGAAGCTTCTCTGTAATCCTCGGAGGCTTGATCTCCTTCTTCTTCTTCTTTACCAACTTGCGTTCCTGACCAATCACCTCGGAGGTGGTCGTCTCCTGCTGGTTTTGCGTGAGCTGCTGGTCCTCGATGAGCTCCTCATCAGCCACCTTATCGATGCCCTCCTGGATACGCTTCTGCGTAATCAGTTCCAGCTCAGGCAGCGGTTGGCTATCGTCCAGTACCACACGACGCTTCTCCTTCTTGATGATATTCGAGGTGACCTTCATCTCGAGATCACGTCGGACGTCCTCTACATCCAGCTCGATGAGCTGTTCAGTCGTGATGAATTGAGGTCTTGTGTCTTCAGTCTTCTTGAGTAGGGTAATAGTCTTTTGTGAGATCTCCTGGGATATTTCGTCAACTTTTTCGATTTCAGCAATTGCAGCTTCCAGCAGCTGGGGCTGTCCTTCGACAGAGGCCTGCTTAAGGCGTTTCGTGCGCTTCTTGTGCGCCTTCTGCTTGGCCTCAGGCGTCTCTTCGGTGGTCAAAACTTCTTCTTCTGGCAACACATCTTCCGAAACTGCCACTACCTTATCATCGTCCACGGGCAGCTCTTCCACTTCATCTTCCTCTGCGATGGGCTCATCAAATGGCTCGGCCACTTCTTCGGACACCTCATCAACAGAAGGTGTGGCCTTCTTTAGCTTAGGCTTCTTCTTTTTCTCCTTCTTGGCCTTAGGCTCCTTGGGCTGTTTGTCTTCGGGCAGCTTAAGCGGTTCTAGTTCGAGCTCCTCCTCTTCGCTTTCTGGCTTTTCTTCGGGCACAAGTTGTGGGCCGGGTATAGCCTTTTCTGGCTTCTGCGGTTCTTCTACTGGTTTTGATGGAATCGGCTTAAGCTGAACTTCCTCAGGCTGTTCCGCGGCCAATGGACGCCGTTTTCCTGTTGGCCATTTCTTTTCTTCTAAGACGTCCTCTACCGGCTGCTTCTTTTCACCTCGTTTCCACGGCACTTGTGGTTGCTCTTCCTCCGGCTTTGGCTCCTTAACGATGTCGATGTGCTCTGCCTCTTCCAGTTGTGTGGGCTCAGCATCTTGAATTTCGGGCAAGTCTTCGTGCTTTGGTTTTTTCACCTTCTTGGTCTTACGCTTCTCCTCCTGCACGATTTCTTCCTCCGTTTTCTCGACGTGCTGCAAATCGACTGCCTCCAGCGTAACCTCCTCGGGCTTGATGGAGGTGCGCTGAGTTGGCTTCAGGCGTACTTCCTCGATGGTCGCCTCTTCGGGAAGCTGCTTCTTTGGCCGAGTAATCCGTTTAAGGGCAACCTCTTCAACCTTCTCAATGATTTCCTGTTTCTGCGGCTTCGGCTTGGGAGCAACTTTTTGTTCGGGTGTCGCTTCCTCTTCAGGTTGTTCTTCCACAGGTTTCTCGACAGGTTGCTCCTCTTCCGGCTGTACTTCTTCCTCTTCTTCGACATCCTCGACTGGCTCTTCGATTGCCTCTTCTGTTTCACCCGTTGCCTTTGGCTTCTTCTTCTTAACACGTTTCTTTGTCACGTCGACTATTTGATCCACAGTGGTAATAACTTGCTCCTTAACCTCAAATTCTGTTTCTGGTGTTTCGGGCTGAGTTGTTTCCGAAACAAGGGCAGTCTTCTTCAATGGTTTCAAGGTTACCTCCTCCAGTTGTTCCTTCTCGGGCAGAGGCCGTTGTTTTCTTGGAGCAGGTTTGAGTGTAACTTTCTCGACTTGCTCCACCTCCTGGGCTTGAGGAGCAGGCTTAGGCTGCTTCGGTTCTTCGGGGACGGATTCTTGAATTTCTTCAATCTCCTCGATTTGCGGCTCTTCAATCTCTTCGGGCTGCTCTTCGGTGTCCTCTTCAACCTTTTTCTTAGGTTTCTTTACCTTCTTCACCTTGCGCTTCTCTTCAACAACCTCTTCCTGTTCCTCTATGACTTCCTCTTCTTGTGGAACCTCCTCCTTAGGTTGGTCTTCGGCCACAATCTTCTTGGGCTTCTTTACCTTTTTCACCCTGCGCTTTTCTTCAACGACTTCTTCTTGTTCTTCAGTAACCTCTACCAGCTCTTCTGGGACCTCCTCTTCAGGCTGTTCCAGTTCCTCGACATCAGTCTTTTCAAGGGTTGGTTTGGGCTTCTTACCCTTCTTGACCTTCTTCTTCTCTTCAACAACGTCCTGTTGTTCTTCCACAATGGTTTCCAGCTCTTCAATAACCTCTTCTTCAGGAATTTCTTCTTCTGGCTGTTCTTCCTCAGCCTCAGTCTTTTCGACAATGGCCTTTGGCTTCTTAACCTTTTTGACCTTGCGTTTTTCTTCAACAATTTCCTTCTGTTCTTCGACAATTTCTTCTTGCTCTTCAATCACCTCTTCCTCGGGCTGTTCCTCCTCCACCACCTCCACCTCCTCAGAAGCAGTTTTCGTTGGTTTCGGTTTCTTAGTCTTCTTGATTTTACGCTTTTCTTCGACAATGACCTGCTCTTCTTCCACGACTGCCTCGATTTGCGCATCGACTTCATCGGGATGCACTTCTTCTACGGGCTCTGGTTTTTGAGCCTTCTTTTTGCCACGTTGCCATAGGACAGGCTCTGGCTTCTCCTCCATCTTAGGCTCTTCGGGCAGCACATCGACCGCTTCTTCGTAGGTCTTTGTGGGCGCCTCTTCGACCTTCTCTTCGACAACCTGTTGTGGCTGAGGCTTCTTCTTTCCGCGCTCCCACAGAACTGGCTGTGGTTGAGGTTCTACGGGCTTGGCTACCTCCTCGTCCAGAGTGTCCTGGGCAACCTCAAGTGTCTTGGGCGCTTCCTGCACAACTTGCTGTTCTGGCTTCTTTTTCTTGCCACGCTCCCACAAAACAGGTTGCGGTTGTGGTTCAGTGGCTTTCGGCACCTCCTCTTCCAAGGTGTCGACAGCAACCTCGAGCGTCTTGGGAACCTCAGGAACTTGCTGCTCGGGTTGTTGGGGCTTCTTCTTGCCGCGTTCCCACAGGACAGGTTGCGGTTGCTCCTGCGCTTGGGGTACAGTTTCTTCAGGCAGTTCATCGGTGGCCTCTTCGTAAGTTTTTAGTGCCGTCTGCTCAACAGCTTCTTGTATGGTTCTGGTAGTCTTCAGTGGTTTCAGCTGGAACTCTTCAGCCTTTTGCACTTCCTTGGGACGTTGTCGGGGCGTCGGCTTCAAGGAAACTTGCTCCACCTTCTGCTCTGGCTCCCTTGGGGGAATCACCCGGCGAACAGCTGTCTTTTTGGTCTCCTCAACGATTTGTTGCTCAACGACTTGGGAGGTTTGCACCACTTCCTGAGATGTGATTGACTGCTCCTGAACCACCTTCTTCTTGCCTCGCTCCCACATGACAGGCACCGCTTCGGTCTGTTGAACAGGAGTGGGTTCCTCCAACACATCGTGTGCCTCTTCGTAGGTCTGCTGAGGCTGAGGCTGTGGCTTTTTCTTTCCCCTTTCCCACATCACGGGCACTTGTTGGGGCTGTTGAACCGGCACGGGCTCCACCAGCTCGTCGTGCATTTCCTCGTATGTCCTTGGCTTTTCCACATATTCTTCCTGAGCAGGAGCTGGCTGGGGCTGGAAGGCTTGAGGCTGCTCCGGCTTCTTCCTACCGCGCTCCCACATGACACCTTCTTGCTGCAGCAGTTGCTGCTGTTGCGTATCCTGACGCTCCTGCAGGTGAAGCAAAGAAGAGTCTTCCACCTGAACGAACTTTTGAGGCTCTCGCGGCTGGCGCCAGTTGAAGGCCTCGTGTTGGGTGCGCTGGTTGATCAACTTTTGGTGCTCGTACTGCTCCAGACTCATCATCTGGGAGTCTTCGACCTGGACAAACTGCTGGCGCTGAGCTTCCTCGATGAGGCTCTGCTGCTGGATCAGCTTCTGTCTGTCCGTGGTCTGTGAGATGACCGTATCCTCAACTGAGGTTAGGGGCTGCAGTTGGGGTCGCTGCTGCTGTTGGCGCCAGTTGACGGCCTGCTGTTCACGCAGCAGTCTCTGAGCCTCCAGTTTCTCTCGCTCCGAGACATGCATTATATTCACATCCTCGGTGGTGATGAACTGCTGCTTGTAGATATTGGATTGATCTTCGTACTGCTGCAGCTCATCGCGTCGCATCACCTTGGAGATCGAACCCTTCGAGCTCTCATCAATGGTCATGATGACAGTGTCATCAGCAGTTCCCATTTGGAACTCCTCGGCGATGGCCTGCTGGGCCTGCAAGTGACGCAGCTCGACTTCTTCGATCTTGAACTTGTCAATCTGCTTGGTCACCCTCTGCACACTCTTGAGCTGCTGGCGCATCTCCTTCCAGGGAATGAGATCCTTGTTATTTTGCTGCTGTGTAATGAGCTTATCGATCTGGTCGGTCATCTCCATGATCTCGACACTCTCCATGCTCTTTAGCCGTTGGATCTCCTTGGTGCGCTGTACCTGCTCCACTTGGGCCTGTTGTGGTAACTGCTCGTCCGTTTCAATTTGACCCTCGAGCGGACGCAGGTAGACCTCATCCAAATCGAATTTATTCAGTTGCTCCTGCACACTCTCCACTGCCTTTAGCTTGTCACGCATTGTGATCCAAGGAACCGCCTCCTTCTCGGTCTTGCCGGCAATGATCTGCTCTAGAGTAGCGCCCAAGCTCATAATGCCCTGATCTCGTTCAGTCTTAATTGACTTGAGGACGACCGTAGCGGCCTCTAACTTGGGCGTGGGCTTCTTCTTCTCAATGGGTGTAGCCTTCAAGCTGATGGTCTCCTCGGTCCAGGACTTGACCGGCTCGGGCTTGAAGCCTGGCAGGAACACACCCTTGTCCAGGGAGCGTCCACGATTGGGACGTGATGACTTGCGCCAAGGTATGATATTGGTTGGTGGCTGCAAGGACTTGCTGCGAACTTTGGGTTTCTTATTGCGTGATCTACCCTGATGCTGGACCTGCCCGTTGACGCCCAGGAATTGACCAAACTGCTGGCCGGGTTGCTGGCCAGGTTGGAAAGCATGGGGCGACTCGGGGGCACTGTCTTCACGGCCAGATGAAGAGGACTCATCCTCGGCGGAATCAATCGTTCTCAATTGAAAGGCCGAGATGCGTCGTTCTAAAGAAGGGGGATGGATCAAGGGAAGATTCAATTTAGTATATCCATCAAAAGGGAGATAGATAGCTAAATACATCCAGAGTTCGAAGGGGGGATCTTTAAAATTTTAGGTCTAGTTTACTTACCTATGTTACTTGCCTTGCTCACCTTTCTTAGCTTTCCTTGGTTTTGTTGTT
>JAEIIO010005172.1:0-10594 GCA_018874655.1 Drosophila diplacantha | reverse complement strand
TGTATTTTTAAACTTTATGACCCCCTCTATATACTCTGGCTAGACATATTCAAGGCGCCGGCTGTTTAGGATTATAAATATAAATGGACTGCGAAATAATGTAAATTTTGCCTGGCATTTATTGGCCAAATTTAGTTCGTAATTTGTGTACATATATTAAGTGTGTTTATGCATGTTTATGCTGCTGGACACCTGTCCAGCCTTGAAAGTCAAAGGGTCGCTTTACTGTCGGCACGTTTTTCATATTTCTGTAATCCATTACCGAGTCTTGGCCATCCGTCACGGGCCCAGTCGGTTCCGGCCGCCTTCAAAACTTCTTCCACTTGCCATTTAAAGAGGAAACTTTATGCATAACGTATTTCTGGTGCGTACTAAGCTGCTTACATCGAAGCTGAAATGCCCTTGAAAATTATTTTGGCATTTCTGCTTGTAAAATCTGACTTAAGCCAATTTAAATTAGGAAGAAATTCCCAAGAAGCCCGAAATAAACTCAAAAAGCTAGACTTAAAGGTCGACTCATGGTATAAATTCAGCTTGAATGGCTACTACTTGTGTCTAAATTTAGCCAATGGGCTAGAAAATATGTGAACGTCTAAAATAAAGCATAAATAACCGGTTGCTGTCAAGAGATTATATCTGAATAAAAGCACCTTCCTGCAGTTGCACACACAAAATTCTCCCAAGAAAACACATCCCTTATTCACTCGCCCTCGTACACCTTGCAGAGTATAATAACTGCCAGAAATGTTGCACTGCAAACCAAATTACAAGACTCTCTGCCCCGCGAAGAAACAGACTTTTTATTACCATCTCGAGGAGCCGAACTTCTCCCGGTTCGCAGCTGGCCGAGATTTGGGCGCTGACAGGCAGCAACTTTTGGCTGACTCATGGCAGTTGCTACGCGTGCAGTTGATTTACTGCTTAGTGGGGGAGTATGGGATATATCCGAGCCATACAGGTGAGTGCTCCTCCCCGAGTGCAGCCCGACAAATGGGATTTGGCCCAAACGCAGCGAAAATCTGCTCCCAGATGGTCTTTGTGCAAGGTCTTTGTGCAAGGTCGAGGGCACAGAAACATAAAGATTGCAAGTTCGTTCTGCTCTTGCAGCAAATTTTATAAAATTCATGCAGGCTTGCTCTGATTTCGCTGCCACTAATGGGTTGCTCTTTGTCCGGGACAAAGGATGATTCCTTCATCAAAATTCTATGTGAATTGGTAAGCAATTTTTATTCCTGCACAGTCGCAATCTTGCGATGAGATTGCAATCCGCTTGACTCTGCCGACTAAAAGGATGTTTAATACGGGAAAATTCCTTTCTGATATTGATAAATATTCGCTGATGTTATTGGTTCGCCAAGAGCAAACTTTTGTTGTGAACGGACGTTGTTTAACTTATTTCTAAATATTGCAAAGAAACTTTTGGCCGGAAACTTTTGGAAGGAAAGTAGAAAATAAGCTTTGCTTGCCTTTCTCAAAAAGTTATTTATGTTTTTACGTATAGTTTCAAAAGTTAATTTTTAATGAATAAATGAGCAAACCAAAGATAGGGTACCTTAAAAATAATTTAAATTGTTTTAGTATTTTACATAGCAGGGAAAGAGGAGGTTTTAATCAAATATACTCAAAAATAACATCAAAGTCGCTTAAATAATTTTAAAAGTTTAAAAAAGTCCATCTTTCATATGCCCATATTAACCATGTTTCATCTACTTTCCCCATCTTTGCTCCTTCGAAATTACTCACCCTATCTCAGTTGAATCTCCTCCCGGGATCCGCGCCTCCGCCGCCACAGACTCCGGTTCCCAGTTCGAGCATCACATCCGAGTCTTGGCACTGACTTGTGCTCGTCTCAAGGATGCTGATGCCGGTGGTGTTGTCCGTGCTGACGAAGGGCGTCTCGCTGAAGCGCACCTCCACAGTCTGCTCATCGCCTGAGTCCAGGTAATCCCCGTCCGTCTCATCCGTCCGCCGTCGAATGCGACGGCTAAGCTCCACCTGCTGGTGGGGCATCGGCTGGAGCTGGTGCATCTGGTGTTCGCCGCCGTGGACGAGGGCGGCATTGATGCCACGACCGCTGAGGATGGGCGAGACGGCGCCCGTGCCGTTGCCATAGGTCGGCTCCCTGGGGATGATCAGCAGCTTCTCCTTGGGCAGACACGTCTCCTGGGTGATCCCGTTCTCGTCTTGGTCGTCGGCGTCCAAGCTGCCGCCGCCTCCCAGGCCCCCGTCACCCTTGCCGTGGTGCAGCCTGGGGCCGCAGGTGTTCCGATCGGAACGATTGTAGCCCCGGGTGATGTTGATGATGTTGTTGTTCGAGGGATTGAAGCAGGGCAGGACGTGCTTGAACTCCTTGCGGAAGTTCTCGTTCAGCCAGGCGTAGAGGAAGGGGTTGTAGCACGTGGAGCTCATGGCGATCGAGTGGGCCACGAAGAAGAACAGGATGTAGAAGCGCCACTCGTTGGACTTGTCGTCGAAGTCGTCGAAGATGTTCACCACGTTGATGGGCAGCCAGCTGAGTCCGAAGACGCCCACCATGGCGATCAGCATGCGGTTGGTGCGCTTCTTCCGGTCACGGTCCGCCTCCTCGCGGCGGGAGGACTTCGAGCCCGGCTTGGCCCTGGCCCGCTGGTTCAGCTTCACGGATATCCACACGTAGCAGATGGAGATGATGAAGAAGGGTAGCACGAACTGCAGGGTGGTGGTGATGGCGCCGAACACCTTTCGGTACTGCTCCGACGGCCAGTTCTCCTCGCAGTACACCCTCACGTAGGGCAACTCCGGACCCGTCATCCCGCCGGTCATCACCTGCCTGTATGCCTCGGCCGCCGAGGTGGCGTCCGGCGCCTCGATGAAGCCCGATCCCTGGGACACATAGCTGCCATTCAGCATGAGCGCTGCCTCCGCCAGCGTCTCGTTGCCGCCCTGGGTGCCGTTCACCAGCTCGTTGGTCATCTTCATGTACATGCCGTAGGGCACGGTGGCCAGGAGGGCTATCACCCAGATGCTTACTATGATCCCGATGCAGGTGGAGAGCTTCATGCGCGGGTGGAACGGGTAGATGATCACGAAGTACCGGTCGATGGCGATCGAGGTCAGGGTCAGGGTGGATATGTAGATGCTGCAGCCCTGCGCGAAGGACACCAGGTGGCACAGGGTCCTCCCGAAGGCCCAGCGACCCATGAACGTGTAGAGCGGCGTGAAGGGCACCGCCAGCACGCAGAGCAGAATGTCCGAGAGGGCCAGGTTCGTGATGAATATGTTCGTTACCGTCTGCATTGCCCGGTTCCGCAGCACCACGTAGCAAACCAGGACGTTGCCGAAGACGCCCAGCACGAAGACCGTGGCGTACAGGACGTAGAAGAAGATCTGCACCAGCTGGTTGTGGATTATCCCGCCAGTCCTTTCGTCCTCCGCCGCCTCTGCCGCCGCCGCAGCAGCCGCTGCAGCTGCTGCGGACACGTCTCCCAGGCTGACGCTCGTGCTCCCGGGCGGAGTCAGGCTCCAGTTGCTCGTGCTGACCAGCGGCAGCTGCGTGGTGGCGGCCAGCCAGCTCAAGTTGGCCATCTCTCGATCCGGCTGATGAGTTGAGTGCTGGGTTGGGGTGTGTGCTGGATGGCTGAGTGTGCCCGAGTAGCTGCCGGTGGTTCCGGTCCGGATGCGCACCACTTAAGCAGCCATTTCCGTCGCCGCCGGAATAGAGCTCCTTGCTGGATGACGGTCTGCCCAAAAACCTCTTGGCTATTCACAAGGCCGGCTGCCACATTACGCTCATCGCTAATTGACTCGGCCTTTGGGTTCTGAAAGGAAACAGCAATGGAAGTGATTTTAGTTTCGTAACAGATAGCTTAAGCCTTTAAAGCTATGGATGTTGGCAAAGTTCTTGCTCTATTAATAAATGCACTTATATTATTATTTTAATTTAATGCATTTTGTGTTTATTTTTAACTATCATAAATTATTTTGAGCGAGACCAAGCAGAAGTGTGCTTAAAGTTTGTCCGCTAGACAAGTTTGTAGTTGTATTTGCCAAATATTTGGCCTTAACCTCGGTTAACTGAAACAGCCGGAAATTTCCATGATATATACGCATAACATTTAATTCCATTAAACTCAGTTCTAAGTTTTCCGCGAAGAATACTTCTTAAACGGACTTTAAAAGTAAGTTTTTGCTTTGCTGCAGCCATTCCTCCTACCCCGTCTCATTTTCCTGGTTTTGCCTTTTGTTTGTCTGCTTTTTGGCCAAAAGGGATTAAGTTGTTGCCTTGACTGGCTTGTATTTTAGTTGCTGTCAGACACGCTCCCTCGGCTTCGAGCTTCGACTGGGTACCGACGTCTCCCTCTTTGGGGTGTAAGGAGAACCGAGTTTATTAAAAACAATGCCAATGCGACAGTTTCTGTCTCTAACTGTCCATCCAGTCGGAAATCTCCAGAAACTTTGATACTAGATGCTCTTCGGACAGCTGTAAGCCTGAGCTGAGTTGAATATTGAAACCCAAGTAATTTCTGTTTCGTGCACTGAACAAAAAGGTTTCATGTTCGAACTATTTGTTCGAATAAGTATTAGGTAATTGTTTGGTAACTTCTATAATGAAAACAACTATGCAGAGCATACTTCTGAAGTTCGATTTTCCTAAGATCAGTGGTTTAAATCATTATAATAACTAATAAGAATTGGAAGTAAGCCTGCAAGTTGCTTTTCGGATAGCTTCAAAACTTTAAAAATAGTTTGCATCGAATAAAGAAAATTGGGCTTTTGATGCTGACCAAAAATATATACGGGTATACTTTATACTTACTTTCCCTACTTTTAACTACATGTATAATACCTTTTAAGGTTATAAAAAGAGCAAAAATGTTCTGTAGAAAAATCTCTTCTTATTTCCTGTCTTATTCGTATTGTGTGTGGTGAAAAAGACCCGGCAGATAAATTTACTGACCTGCGGAATAAAGTCGTGCGTATCAAAGACTAAAATGCTCTGACCTGTGGCTCAGCAAATTCTCCGCCCTGCCTCTGTTTCTCAGTACACATTACGTAGATTGTAGATTTTCTATTATTTAGCCAAAGCTACTGTTTATCCAATAGTTTCAGAAAATTTAGCTGTTCTCCTATACTCATTTTGTTATATGTATTTCTTACTGATTCATGTACATACTTCACTGGCAGTGACTGTAACCCATTGATCCGAAGTACATCAAATTGCTTGTGTTCTTCATGTGGGAGGTCATCAATTCCAGACCCTAATGGGAGCTTCTGAACATGATTGCGTAGATTGATTTCTGCCGAAATGGCCATTGTCCCTCAATGCTCCTAATTAGACGCTGCAGCCAATCGGAACCCTGGATAATTGCCTTCACCTGTCGGGACCAAGCGGTGACCTTGCACCCGGCCGAGGGTAAGCATTGAGGCCGGCATTAAAGCCCGTGTTTACAAAGGGTAAAGTTCGTCGGAATTTTATTGCTTGCCCAGAAGGCCGAAAGTTTTGAGCAGGCAACCAGAACCCAACGATGCAAATATGCCGATAGCTGATGGCTTCTGATCACGTTCGGCAACTGAATGCAAATTTAATTGGATTTGCCTAACAACGCTCCGGAAAAGTTTAGCCAAATGTGCAGAAGCACGCCAGCCCCCGTGAGCCGTAAGTTAAGCTGTAAAGTATTCGGGGCGTACCGGATAATGCAAGTCTCCAACATCACCGGCTTCGGGGGGTTTGGGGAACTTTGCAGGGCAGCAAATTGAAATCCTGCGTTTAATGAACACATGCTGAACACCCCGGGCCACAGATGGCAAGGCCAATATTCACATCGGGAAGGTGAATGCATTCACAAGGCAACATTTAATTAGAACCCAGGGCCATTGTGTGTCACTAGAAGAAGGAAACCAGTTTCCGCAGAATACTGTTTGAGCATAGAAGGATAAGAAGGGATACCCTTTCCAATACTGAATGTGTACGACATCGAAAGAGTGAGAAAATGGAAAAGTTTAAGTTCGCAATAAGAACAAAATACTTTATCATAAATCAAAAAAGGCACACAATAATCCAAATCCAAAAAAAGGTAAAGGGAGAAGACATTAAAAATTATAAATAACTCAATCAGCTAATGGCCTGGACTATCTATTACCATTTTTTATTCCAGCAATAAACTGAATAATCTTTTAAGGCAAAGAGAAATCGTCGAATATTACTCAAGATATTATGCAAAGTTTCTCAGAGTCGGAGAGTCGATTCGAGAACCCGGTTAGCAGGAAGAATGCCAGAAATATTTCAACGCCGCGGGCCAAGGGCAAAAGAATAATAATTTTTATAAATTAATAGACGGAACTGGGGGCCAGGTTATGGCAGGAGGAAAGATGCCACAAATGCCGGATATTGTGTAAAAAAAGAACGACAACGTGAGAAACAAGAAAAATTGCCAGTTAACAATTTTTTGTTTTGTCTTTTTTATGAACGCATTTATCCATCGCTTGCTGGCTGGCGAGAGCCGTAAACTTCATCAAAATCATTACCAGCAGCCGCCGTTGGCATGCCCCGAGTGTCGCCAACATCATCATCGCCATCATCCGCATCTTGCTGGTTCCGTGTTCCAGGATCTTTGCCCTGGGAACCCCCTCAGTCCTCCGCAAGGCTCACGCGCCGCATTCCCATTATCATTACTAACAAGCAGCACAAAGCAGCTTGAGTATGTCATCCTGCTGTCTGCCCGAGGAGTCCTTTGCCTGCTCCCGATCTGTGGCACTTCGTAATTTTAATTTTGATGCATTTGTCACCATTTTTTGTTCGCCTTTATGGCCTGCACTGGGGGAAAATATTGCTACTAGTAGTTCTACTGTAGTTTTCAAGCGTATTAGGGTTTGGTACATTACTTTTAAACATCTAAATGACGTATTAAACAACCATGTGGGTTTCTTATGCATTTCAACAATGAGCTCATCAAAGATTAAGTAGAATAACTTACAAATATTTCTACATAGCTGTCTATTTTTTGAATAAAACTTCCTGAAACAATATTATTAATTTCCCCCTGAAAGAAATCTTAATACAGTTTAACCTTCAAATACGAATTGTTGTATTTTAACCTACTATACACTATACAAACTACATTAACTTTAATATTTTTTCTTTCATTTCGGACTAAGAATATTGGTCCGCAAGCCTGCGTTATTTTTCTCAATGCATTGGCTTCCCGCTGCTTGAGCTTCTTCTACGGCAACGATTTATCTTTGAGCCCGTGACATAATGAAACAAGGCGATATGGCTAGGGCGAGAACAAACGCTCACTTTAATGGGATTTTATTTTGCTACCCGCAATATCAGGAACAACAGCAACAGAAACGTCAACAACACGTCGCCCTGCGCCGGCTGTAAGTGCCAGTATATGGCCTACTTATAGGCGCTTGGGGAATTTTATGGCCCCAAGGTGCATGCATCGGTCCAGAGGGCAAAGCCATTAATGAATTCTCATCGCTCTGGGCCTTAAGATGCAGTAAAGCGTATCTCAATGGACCGTCAGGGAGGTTTATTGACAGGATGGATACTGAAGCAGAGTGCTAAAAAACTGAATAGGCAAAAGGACTCCTCGTTTCTTTTATTCGCCCAAAGCCCTTTCGATTTACCATTTCGTGGCGTTGAGGGTGCGGAAGTAAAAAAAGAACGACGGCAAAAAAACACAAAATTAAGGCGAGTAATTTATCGAATTGTTCGAAAGCCGAAAGATCTAAATTATAATAGATAGCTTAGGTCCACAAGTTCGAAATTCTTCAAAATAATAATCAAAAATATGTGTGCGATTTTGAGTAAATAAGACAATGGAAATAACAATTCAAAAACTATTTGCATAATTGCTTGCAGATGCACATCAAATCAAATTAATAATAGTCGGTTGAATAACCACAGAGCAATCAGATAATTTTGAAATCATTTAAATAACACTCTAATTTAGATAATGACACGTGTTTATTGGCTTTCAAAGCATAAATCATTGAACGCTTCCATAAAATTATTTACGTAGCTTCGAAGCTCTTGACATGGCCCTAAATTAATATTAAAGCCATTTGAGACTGCACTTAATTCGAGACAGCCATAACGTCATCTGCTTCAGAAGATAAATCATTCTTTTTCTTGCCCAACCGGAGTCGAAAATAAACTTTGGTTAAGCTCTTTTGCGTGCAGGCAGTCGGTGTTAACTACTTTTTAAGCATTTTTGGCCCGAAACTCAGAAAAAGCCGAGTCTCGTGCAGATGGAAACTATGCCATTAGCCGGGCGCATAAATTCTATCCACTAATGATGTGGCCGGAGTGGCCAGTGATCAATGCCGGAGTGCTCCGCATCCGCATCCAGGGGCTTGCTCTAATTAACATGGTTTTTTTATACGATAATCAATTACAAAGTTCCCGCGTAACTTTGACGTTAGTTTCGCGTCAAAAAAGGCTGCCAGCGGAGAAAAGTTTTATTCGCCATCAAAGAAATTACTCAACAGATTAGAGTCCAGACAGACGAACGGATACAATCCGTTGAGGCCTCGAAGGGAACATGTGTTCAGCGTCTGTGTCAGTGTCAGTGTCAGGGATCGACTGATGACGCGGAATTTAATTAAAATTTCGCCTCCGCTCTTTTTTCTGCCATAGCTATAGCCAGCACTTTAAATTGTTGCCCTCACTCGTAAGCAGCCACTTTGCATGTTGTTGAAATGCCGGGCCGAGAATTATTCATACGCATATGACTCTCGCACAAAAATATAAAACATATTCATTCGTATGAGTGCTGCGGCGCACTAATTTATTTGTTGATTTATTTGCCCGGCAACTAATTAGAAGGGAGTTATTCCCATTTTGGCTCACAATGCACTCGAAACGGGGCAAGTCGCCCAGCAAACTGACTCCACTCAAATTTACGAGGGACACATAAATATTAAATACGTATGGGAATACCCTAACAGCGAATACTGGAGACGTACCGTATAAAATCGATCAGCAATTTAAATACTCTTTAGTTGATTATTTATCACGGTTCATCGCAGATTTTGTGTGTTAGGAATAGCCTGCAGCAATTGCGTTTGATTAATCAGAAATTAGCAAAAATAGAATCAACTTATTCCTATATACATTCGATTTGTGTAATTCTTTTTTAGATCTAGCTCTGGTTTTTACTAAAGTAGTTTTGTGGGCCCTAAAATTGCTAGATTTATGGATATTTTCTGGCTCTTAAATAGAAAAGATCAATATTTGCTCAATAAATGGAGCTCCAACTTATTATTTAATATTTTACAAATTCAAATTTGTGTTTTAGCATACAACCTAAACCAACAACCTCAACCTAGTTAGCATATATAATTCGATTCCTATTCAACCTAATCTGTGCTCGACAAATACCCCGACTAAATATAATGCTAAATAAAATCGACAAAAATAGCAAATTGCTCCTCTCCTCCTCCGGAACTTCCTGCAATTCCCGGACTCCGTCCCCCGTCCCGATTCGACCGGGCTAAGCCCATTAAGGTTGGTGTGGACAGGCCGGGCGATAAGCGGCAGCGGCATTCGCATAAAGATAACACCGAAATCAAACTAAATGGCTAAAATTGGCAAGCAACAAAAAGCACACAACAGCAACAGGAAATCCAGGCGGTAATATTTTATCAAAAGGCAAAAAACAGAAATCGCAAATAAAAATCGCCGTTAAACATTATTAGAAAGATTGGGGCAGGAAGGACCCTTATAACCATTAATAAGATTGTTTTAGCATGAATTTACGGCCAAAGGCAGGCCATCCACTGACCCGGGCCCGTCCTCCTGCCCCTCCCCTGATCCCGAAGCAAACACAGCCAGTCGAGCCAAAATGTAAACAAGTCAGCCTACCGATGGCCCCGTTTCGATGGCTTTCCCTCCAGTTGGGCGTGCTTTTCCCCCCTACTCGCCGCCCTTTTTGCCCGCTTTTTCTGCATAGACCTGACAGTCTATTCGAAAATTGAAATGTTTGCTAACACGAGCCACTTAAAGTAGAGAGCCGAAAAAATAGAGAAAGACCAAAACGAATTTCATACAAATTACACGGCCACTTTTGGCCAAAGTTCAACGAGGCGTGCGGCCAAAGAGCCATCAGATCCAGAGACCGACCATCTCTCACAACGGAGCCGTGTCTCCGTGTGCCTCGGTGTGTATAATGGTAAGTACTTTTTCCATCGAGCTTTAAAATCCCTCGAAAAAACACAATTTGAATATGGCAGCAATTACAATTGCCACGAGTGGGAGTCCCTGCTCCACACAAGCACACGGGACGTGGTCAGGCCAATTATGATCCGTGGAAAATTGCGCACCATAATGAAAACAAACAATAAAAGGCGATTTCTTTTGATTGCCGGCAATCTAAGCTCTTCAGAAGCTAAACAAATTAGAGGTTTTTTTTTGTAAATCATCAAACTATGTACACAAGCCATTGCGAAAGCCGTTAAAGAGTATTTAAAGCAGATTTTGCCATGCAGTTGCTAAATAATTTATTGCCAATAAATAAGCTCTGTTTTATACTCCGATTTATTTATTTAATTTAAGAAGTTGTCTTGGAAAATATTATATTTTGCATTAGATTTTATAATATGTTTAGTT
>JAEIIO010005148.1:0-22144 GCA_018874655.1 Drosophila diplacantha | reverse complement strand
TCACATGAATTGATTTAAACTGAAAATGTATGCTCTTATATAGTACCCTGCATCTTTATGATATATACAAATTATCCAGAAGAAACGTGCTAAGTCGTTTGCAAATAAGCCCAGGGAGCAGCCTTTAGAAAAATTCCAAGCAAAACAAATTAAAGCAGAAGAACAATTAACCCGAAAGAAACTTGCTAAGCCCCTAAAGTTGAGCAATACTCTTGTAAAGCTTTCGCAAAACAAACTTCGTGCCACAAACAACTGTATCTCTTTTGGGATTCCTAAGAAAGATCTGTACAAATTTGCACAGCGCTACGCTGGTTCGTCATTCCCTGATCTATTTGTACAAGTGCATTTTTTGTCGTCGTTTCAGTTCTCTGGTAAAACCACAATTGCACTGGCACAATTTATGGTTTTATTATATGAATGCTCCCTAGCTGTGGCTGTTGCTGTTACCAATCTGGTATCTAGTGTTGATATAACCCAAACGCGAATCTAATCTTATCTACAGAGCTTTCCTAGGAGTATTTTCCCTCTCCTAGATATTTGCAAAATAAAATGTCAACACGCAGGCCTGATAAGATATGTGCTTGCCAAGGTATTCCAACCGATTGGGCCTTGTTTTTGGCCATATTTTTCTCTGGAATTGTTCGCCACTGGCCGCCTGTGCAATAAACTTCTATATATAGATCACAAAATGCGTGTTATAAATAAACTTTTGTTTACTCAGTAGTGCCGGCTGACAAGATAGTAGAGGAAAATGCCAAAACGATTTTCCCATCTTGCAATCCATCATCTAGTTTCGGGGAGATCGCTAATGGAAGATGCTGATGATGGATTTATTTGCACGACGAAGGCGTCGATGATGAGGGGTCCCGCAGTCATAACCTGACTGATAAAACAAAACAACGTAAAGTCATTCATGGCGTTGTTACTCATTCCAGAACTTCCGCCCCTCCAAAGGTCTGACGTCAATGCCTTGACATTGTTTCCCCCCAATTTGATTTCCAAATTTAAAAGGTAGAGCCAGTATAAATTACCAAGGCAAATCACTGTCATAGGTCGTTGATCGTCGACACAACTCTTTGTAGAGGATATTTGGTAAGGAAACCCTAAATTAAAAGTATGTCAAGGATAGAGACTTAAATGCAATGCAATTCATAAATAAACTCTCGTGATAAGAATTATTTTATGACGTTAACCCTTACACATCTCTGACTCTGACTCTCTTGGCTGTGACTCATAGACCAAACATTTAGTGTTTTTATTTATTTCCTCCCGTTTTTATGATCATGCATTCCATGACACGAAGAAATTTCCTGTTTTCTTAAATTGTTTAACAACTGCAATCAACGCCTCAACGCGAATGTGTAACCCGAGCGGAGAGGAAACTCTATAATGCATTCTCCTCGAGAGTGCCGCCAGAGCAGGCAAAAAGTATCTGTCTGCCTAAGCATTCCGGGAATCACTTGACTCGGGTGCCGGGTATCCATCCAGTCCGAGAGAGTAAACACTTTCCGGCCATAAACTCCGTTTTGTTTCGCAAAGTGAATCGGAATTGGAATTGGTTTGGGTTTTGTTGTATTGTTTTATTTAGTGCCGCCTCAGCGGAAAATGTGCGCTTCATTCACTCCGAGTCTCTGTGGTCACTGGGCCCTGCTCATTGATGACCAACTCCTGTCCCGACAGACAGACCAAGCGCGGTTTTGATTACAAGCCGGCGTTCCGAGGTCGGGTTCTTGTGGTAATTGTCTGAGGCAGTCTTGGCTCCGCAGGAGGTCCCCACTTCTGGCTGGGCCCTCTTTAGCAGCCCAAAATCCTCGGCTACTGTTACAGTTACGCGGACGACTTCATTATGGTATCTGGCATATTGGGTGTCGCAGTCGCCCCCGCCGCCGTTGCCGTTTAGCAATCGAAAGTTGATTTTCTTGTTTCTTCTTTTACGGAATTCTTTTGGAAAGTGTTGCAAGCTCGCGGAACTGTGTGTAAACATGGGTTTGAGGCAAGCACTTCAAGTGACAAGCGCTGTAAATAATGCAGATACAGATACGGATACAGCTGCCCCTCACTTCACATTCTTACTTCTTACTTTTTTGGCGCGTAATTGCAAGCACTGCGATATTGTATCGAACTGATGCCACCAGCAGATGGGGAGCCATTACTGCGGTTCTCCAGATGCTGGAGAGCTGTCTGAGGGACCCATGCCGAGCTGCCAATGAATGGGAACTCTCAGCGAACCAGAGTGTGTGGTATTGACCTGAAATAGGGGCAAAGGACTCAGGGATTGTCTGGGAACTTTTTCTTCTGGTTTTTCATTGGCTTGTATATAAGTCTAGAAAAGGGTCAATATTTATATTAGTTTTTTAGATTTAAGATTTTCTAAAACATACTTAATTTTTATTTGTAAAGTCAAGTACATGCACTTAAGATTTTTTGTTGTGCAATTTCCTTGCATTTTGTTTTTATTTGCACATTAAAGCTCAACAGCCAGCCAGCTTGTAGTCACTTGAAAATGCCAAAGTCAACTATGGGAATCCGAGACTCCTTCCGCAGGCTGGCTAGAATGGGTTGGAATGGCTCCATCCTCCTCCTCTGAGAGGAGGCCATAACTTACACTGCCCATATACGATGGAGATATGAGCTGCAGCAGCAGCATGAGCCCTTTGTTTTCCGTTTGGTATCTCAATTTTCAGCCAGTCCGTAATGAATGGCTGCCAGATCTCGTTCTCTCGTTCGGCCCCCGCATCCGGGCATCTCATGAATTATGCAAACACTGGCAGAAACCGGCAGGGAACTGCTGTTGCGGTGGCCTGGCAAAACAAACAAATTGTTTGTTATTATCGCTGGGTGGCAGGGAAGATCGCGTCAGAATCCGGATCGGATCGGCGGTTCCTTCGGGATCACAGATTAAGGGACGCCGCAAACGCGCCGGCAAATTGTCAAACACGCCGCCAGCTGCCAGGGAGTTACATAGGTCGCTCCACATGGCCGCATCCCTTGGCCTCTGCCTTCCCCCTCTCCTTGGAAACATATTTATTTTGCATGCCTTATTTTTAGGCCTCCTCCTCCCTCACACAATGTGTGAAATTGCCGACAGAGGATAGGTCTCGAGTGAGTGAGAGATCTATGATCTAGCCATGATAAATGGTTTGCTGCTCCAGAAAGCTATTTGAAGTTTGCCAGCAGGAAAAATATGTGAGCAAGAAATCTTAGTTTCGAGTGAAGGAGCAAGAGATGCCCTCGGGTTTTTGTATAGAAATTTTAATATGGTTCCAAGACTTCCAGAGCATGCTTCATTGTATCCAGGGTATCAATACGATGATGAAGCTGTTGCCTTGCTTATGGTTCTTTGGAAACAAATATATGTAGACTACTATTATGGGATAATTAACCCACTAATGGTGGAGGGGCCGCAATCTTTAGTGACGGAGGAGTGGCCCCAAAGGTCGAAGAACTTGTCTTGGAGTAACCGAAAAGTATATATTAGATCGAAGCCAGAAGCCAAGGCAATATGGTATCGGGTGCCTGCCTTTCTCCTTTTCCATACCAGTGATCCATCCACTGTCACTGACCCGGGCAACCCCGAAAATTGGAGAATGGAGATACCAGGGAGCGGGGCAGCTGGGAAGTTGTTAAATCCAAGTTTCGTTAAGAGATGCACATCTTAATTGCGCCCGCAGAGAATCTACAATCGAAGACGGTCCTGTTTTCCCCTCTCACCCCATAAAGTGGGCATGTGGCAGCCCTCTATTGTTTTTGTGAGGAGTGTCGCCTGGGTAATTGATGAATTTATGACCCCCGCCCGACATGTTGGAGTTCCAGAAGAGTTGCCCAATCACTCTTACTGATTGCCGCCCGCCCTTATCGCGTGCTCAGTGGCTTAGCTTGTTCTTCTAATTGGGCGAAGGGGCACCCGGGACTAATGGTTGGGTTAACGTGATCGGGAATTCTGGGAATTGCTGCTGCTGCACTTTTTTCGGAGCCGCCTCGACGTGCTCCATTTCTGCCAGAATGTGCCTTTGTTTCCGCTGCTGCGCGGCACTTGATTTCTGATTTCTCTCCGATTTCGATTTCGATTCCCTCCGTTCGCAGCTTCTGCATTGTTTCATGGAAACTGGCACGTTCTGACCATTTATGGCTCACGCATGGCCAGCAGCGATAGCCCATTGTGACCAGGCGGAGTCCGGAATCCAATGGAGATGTGTTAAGGCCAGAAATGCTAATGACCAGAGGCTGGGAATACCCCAAGATGCTATCTGCATTGGCTGTGTAAGATAATAAAATCAGGAAAGTGCGGCACTAACAAGGTACTCTTCAGATCGATGTAAGGAACTGATCTGTACTTGTAGGTCTCCTTAGGATATGGATTTGCTCACCCCGCACTCCATTAATGGACACTCTGGGATTAGTGGCGCATCTGCCAGGCCATTCTCGTCCAGATAAAGTGACAAATCAATTGTTTTCCCATTTTCTCCCCCGCCCAGAGCAAATAATCTCATCCCGGGACCCTGGGGGTGACTTTCTATACGAAAAACTTTGCAATAAAAATATCTGTTCCCTCAGACAAATGGCTCAATTAGCAGTCTACAAATATTGCCAGAGAAGACTGCTATGATCTGTGGAGATGGGGCTGGGCAGGTGCCATAATTCCCAACCAACAAATATCCATTTTTCCATGGGCCCTTGGCAACTGCCGAAGGGAAAAACAACATCATTTAGATAAAAAAGCCCAGTGACGCCTACAATTTTGCTTTTCCCAATTTACGCAAGCGAATTTATGATAGCGAGCCATTAATATACAAACGCGGGTGTACATATATATTATATTCAGACGTGGTCTGATTTACATACATTATTTATTCAGCTTCTAAATGGCAAATGGAAACCATGTTCCAAAGCTACGATGTTTACGAGGTGTCATGAATGAATGAAGCTGCTGGGATATGGGCATGGAGCCAAGTCATCTTCCATTTGCATATTTACGCGGCTCTCGCATCGAAATTGTTCCGAAAGAATGCCCCAAGGTGGGTGCCAGTCATGAAACGCAGAAAATATACGTTTTAATGTGCGTAGTCAACTAGAGAATGAATTTTACCTAGAGTTTTATTTATTTTAAAGCCCATATGGTCACTCTTAGCGGCGTTTCTTCATAGCTTCCACATGTTTTACTTAATCTTATTGAAACAATTAAATTTAGTAAAAAACTATAAATTTTTTAAGGTACATCCCGGTACTTAAAAACTTCTCAAATCTCTACTTCTTTTAGGAATATACTTTTTTTTTGTCCCAACATTTCTGAGCCTTGCAACGAGCCAATTAACTGGACTTACATCTGGCTGTGTGCGTGTTGTCCCCTTCTGGTCACTCGGCTGTCCTTTGTTTGCCCCTAAATATATATTTTCCTAACCCTAAGAGGAACCAAATTGTTCAAAATTGCCGACTAATTCTCTTGAATTCTAAATGCGGAATGCAGAGTGCGGAATGCGGGTGGGTTTGCAGACTCAACTCATCTCGGGATTTTGGGAAACCGGTTGGTCGAGCGTGACTGCGACAAAGATCCAGCGGGGACAGAACACAAAAACAAACGAAGGATAATGATAATGACTGTACAGCAGGATAATGCACATGCTAGGGAGGCACAGCTGGGAGGAGGTGGAGAAGCAGGCCCATTTTCATGCAAATTTGATGGATAAACTTGTTGTTGAGATACGCGTATATATGAAATTCGAGAGCCCACGACGATACATGGATAAATAAATGGTTGTTCGAAACTCTTTACGACTTGACCATTTTAGATAAGAACACCAATCGATGAAAGTGTTTGGAAAATCAAATAAAACGCAGCTCAGACGAGAATTAAATTAAATCAGACCCACTCCCCAAACGAAAGTGACAATAAAACTCAGCTCAATGAGTTCGTTTTCGCTGGGGGTCGCTGCCTCTCGGGTGACTCCAATTTTCGCGTTTGCCTGTCTCGACTCCAATTCAGTCTCAGTCACAGCTCTTGACATGGCTCTTGACGTGCTGATGTGGGCGTGGCACTTGGCACGCAAATCATGTCAAATGTCACATTCAGCCGGCGAAGAACACTGCAGCTGCACAGACACAGATTGCAGGGGATGGGTTGGGTCTGGGTTTGGGTAACAGCCACTTCCTTCCTTTCTGTACAGAACGGGTTGCCGCCTGACCTTCAGTGCTGACTTGTTGAGGAGGGCTTCAGTTTTGTCTGGGGTTCCTTGTCCTTCCCTGTGTGTTTTTCGGGCGCGGAGCTCTTCACGCCCTCGGGAGAGGTACACAAATGTGTTTGGACAGCTGGGGTCTCGCAGACAACACAGCTACTGTTCCATATTATTCATTCCCGAGGCGGGTAACATGAGCTTGGTCTCACATCTTCTGGCTAATTGAGCTTTAAGGGGGGGAACTCTCGAAGAACGTCTGCACTTGATATGCTAAGCATCGAGTTCTCTCATAATCGAACTGGGTTGGATGCATATCGAAATGTTTGTCATAGCCAAATAGCAACTGCAACCAGATATGACAAGATACCACATGGGGGCAGTCAACTCGAGCTCAGAAGAACTTGATACGGAGTATGGAATAGATAGACGTGGTTGCCGACGATATGTTGCCATTGGATCGGTGGGTGAGGCATGGTGCCTCATCATCGCGTTTTTCGGGTACTTAACTTAGCTCTAGAAATTAATCGGGACTGGGTCAAATATGATCTAGAATGAGAATGAGAAAATGAGAAAATGAGCTCCTAGATAACTAAGTATTTCCAAATAAACTTGGATATATATGCATAACGTTTTAGATTCCACTCATTCTACATGATCTACTGATCTACATGAATTCTTTGGCAAGGATTATCTAGCACTTTTTTGAAAATGATTTGTTCAAGAATCTATAACTGGCTGTATGACTGCTTCAAACTCGAAGCTAGCTATCTAGTTTACTCCATAATCCCTATTTTCCAAGACCTCTTCGATGTAGCTTCACTTCACAGCGAATGTTGCACGTGAGGGACGAGTGCCAGTTCGGATACCCGAGCACCGCCGAAGAGCCAAGAGCCGAGCCGGCACAGCTGACGAAGGCAGACCGAAGCAGAGCTGCGCCGCGGGTTCCGAGCATCGTGTCAGTCTACGAAGTTGCCTGCTGCGGTGAGGTCCACGCCGAGAGTGAAGCGAGATACTGTCAAACCGAAAAGACTTAGAGAAAGATACGAATGCGAGTGCGAGTTCGAGTGTGTGGCTTTTCGCGAAGCGTCTTTTGTTTTTGAATTCGGCTTTGCGGATTTTTTGGCTTTTGCCCCGCGGCTAAACTTGAAATTATAGCTGATTCGGCGAAATAGCAGATACAAAGATACAAAGATACAAGATACATATGCAGATGCGAGCACAGCGCAGATAAACAACAAGAGTGAACAGAGTGAAGTGAGGTGGAGATTCAAGTGGCAGATAGACATCGCGCGAACCCACGTCGAGATACTTTATTTATATTGTCCTGGATTAAATATATCTAAAGACTCGACAGTGGCTCCATCGCCGCCATGTCCAGTTAAGCTGACCAGCTCCTGAGATCTTGGTATCAACCTAAACTCATCAACCCAGATTGCATCGCCGCCATGCTGGACAAGCAGAGCTCATCCTCCATCTCGATGTCAGCCTCCTGCTGCAGCTCCAACGCCACCAATGCGGACCTGGACTACGATGTGCCCGTCTCGCGGCGCATTCACATCAAAACGGTTAGTAGATGGCCAGGATTTCAGCTGTTGAAGCTATCTCGCCGCTGTGACAGTTGCATCTTCCCGGGTAAACTGTAACGCATCTCTCAAGGCCTATATGTGGCAGCTGAAATTTCCGCAATTCGCATTCGTTATCACCTGGCAGAGCGACACCGTTTGATGTGCCAGTTTACGGCACAGGTGAGATATCGCCATGTCGTGATAACTCCTTGTGCTTAGAGCCCCAGCCCCGTGCTTAAGTGTTCCTTTAGAAAATTAGCGAAAACATGAGCTCACCATCGTGACACGGAGTCTAAGTGTGATTCCCTTCAGATATTTTTGGCTTTCGTTCTGAGTAGCTTCGATTAGATAGCATCAGAGTGATTAGATTTCAGGCTACGACACGGGCTCTGGAGGTGAACCTAAAAGAACTCTAATAGATGTTGGTAAGTTCCTGGATAAACTTCCGAAAACGAGCTACAGCCTCTCCGCTTAGCCTTTACATTCCTTACCAAGAGCTCTGCCATAATTATGGATCAATTTCTTTTCATTTAAGCCTTCTTAACACATTCCAACTGATTAAAGTGTGGAATGCAAGCCTCTACCCCAAATGGTTTCTGTAAATGCCCTCAGAGAAGTGCAGCCAGAAGTTGATCAATAGATTTATGTTGCCATATATTTCCATCAGGCGCCCGGGAGTCACTCAATCAACTTCTTGTCGCCACACGCGGACATTAATTCTAATCAATTTCCCAGAGTCAGAGTTGCAGTCAAAGTCACTTGAAGTGTCGAAGCGTTGAAGCAGATATATGTTCTCTGTCTAGACGGATCGGTGGGGCGCCCACTTAATCAGAGAGAGCACAAGGAGCGTTCGATAGATGTCCCTCGGGGAGTCTGTTCTGCTGTTATCCCGAAGATAACCCCCGAGACTGAGCGAGAGGAAGAAAGACCTCCCCTGGCACAATCTTAATTAATAATAAGGGCGGGACGCTCCTTTTTGGTTCTTATCTTTAGTTTTGTTTTTAGTTTTCCTGAAGATATGAGTCTTGTCTTGGGGTTCAGTGTGACGCTCAATTAAGGTTGATTAGATTTTGGCTGTGTGGAACTGTTTCGGTGATAGCCAGCTAGCCCTGGACTTGCCCTTATCCGAGTGGAGTGGCCTCTCCTGCAAGGTTGTCCCGATAAGAAGACACCACCATCGTGCGTGGTGGTCTTGGCCACAGAGAATTTATAGAGTTCCCTTTCAATCAATTGTCTGCCAGGCCAGGACTATTAATAACTGATTGAATTGGCCACGCATGCGGCCAGCCATTGGTCTGAGGCTAATCCGTGGCCCCCAGCTCTTGGTCTGCCCTTAATTGCGGCCTTCAGTCAAGCGCACATCCCTGCCAAAGGATGCAAAGAGACTCTGGGGAGCTATTAATTGCCATCAGTCAGCGGCATGCTAATAAACCCTTGCTCCTTCTAAAGGTTCCATCACAGAGATGAAAGCGTGACACGTTCGAGACAAGATCCTGAAGGGGATATTTCCGTGCCCCCATTTTCTTGGCCATTAGTTCCAGTCACGCGCCCATCTTCGGCCCACAGACATCTGAGGCAAGGCCAAAGAAGGCAGGTAACCCATCTTGGAACGTTTTCCGCTGTTTGCATTTTGAAATCTAAGCTGAGAACCGAACCGGTCTGCGGGGAGAAGAGACTCCTAGAGCTCCACAACTCCAGACGGCGTCAATTACTTTTCGCATTTGTGCGCATTTGGAGCACATTTATTTTAATCTCACCTGTGTCCAGGTCTCAGCCTCCCTCTCTCTGGGTGTCTGTGATGGATGGATTCAACTCCAGCACCAACTCCATGCCCCTCGGCAACCCTTCAATTACTGGATACTTTGTGTCAGCGACTGTTAGGCCGGGGAACAAGTGTCCTCCGGCCAAGATCTGGCTCTGAGCAGCTCCTCTCTGCTGGCCATGATCATGCCCGAGACACGGCTCTTGTAATTAGCCGTTGTTGTTTATTTAATTTCAAGCTTAATAACCACAACAGCCCAGAATATTGAGTGCCGGGCCGGACTGGGTCTGGACTGGTAATGGGAGTGAGTGCATTTGCATTTGCATATGCAACTCTTGGCCTGTCTCCCCGCTCCGCTCCACCCCAGACTGGCACCTCGTAAGCTTGCTAATTTATTTCAGCGCTCAGGTTGTGCAAACATTTTTCGCATTCAAATTTGCTCAACAGGTTGCCGTGGCTATGTCTGTCTTGGGTTCCTGTCCAATTGAAAATTGATGAATGTGGCAAGGTTAAGGTCCGGGGAGGGACTGTATCTGGCTGATTGGAAATGGTTTTTGGTTTAGAAGAACTATAGAATGTTGTCGTGGCATTGGGAGATAGCCCCTCCAACATGTAATATATATATATATATTAGTTGCCTCCATTAATTGCCTTTATTTTCCCGGCATATCAAGTCGCTTAAGCGAAGTCAGCGGAGAAGAAAAACTTTCGCTTTTTGTGTGTGTTGTGCTGCTGCTTAGTTACTTTATCTATTCGCATTCGACACTCGTGTTGCGTTCAGTTCACAGGCCTTTGCTCACTCACTCGCTTGTCGTTATCTAACAGTTAAGAGAGTCATGTGCTGCCAAGCGAACACTGCCCGTCATTCCGGCCAACTGGATTATAGGCCAAATGAATTGCGGATCCCGTCGTACAGTCTAGAGTGAAGATAATGAATTCAATTAATTGCTGGGGAAATCTACAGTGGCCTTTTGCACTCTTTCAAGAAACGTGCTAAGAGCAGAGAAGGCGATAAAGGGACAAGATGGCATGTAAACATGACCAGAACAGGAGAAGCCTGCCATTGCAGGGTCATCCAGGAGAGCGCGTTGTTTATTTTCCAGGCGTGCACAAGATGGAATGACATTTATGAATTACAAATCTGACATGTCACGTTCCCTAGGCCCAAGGCCCGGCCCTTAAAAGGAGAAGGCTTGACTAATTGCCACGAAGTCGGAGTCGCAGTCCTTCAGATGTCGTAGAACCCTGAGCGAACGAGACTAAGGCCGTGTTTACAGGGAATAAACAATGGCCAATTGGCCTCAGCCCCAGCCCTAACAGCGACTGATAATTCGCACTCTCTCCGCCTTCTCCTGTCCTCGCCAGATAAGGAACTGGTCGTAGCCGAGCAATAAAAGTTACATGTTCATGCCAGCCATAAGTGGGGCTAGTGATTCCAGCAGCACCTTCCGCCTTAAGCCACTTAATGGGCCCATTTGCTGTTGGTGCCAAGCGGAGATGGGCTACTGGAGTTGCTAAACGAGGAGCGATTTCAGCGTTCTTCCTCGGTCTTTCATAATGTCAGAAGCACTTATCTTCATGTTACGAAATGGCCAATTGCCTGTCTCTGGGTGAGCGATCGATATCTATGATGGTTCTACGAGTTCTGGGGTTCTTGAGCTGCGGGGGATTGCCCAACCCTTGTGATTATTTATCAGTGAGTGGCTGTTCGTGGGAAACCCCCTTATTGAGACACCTCATTTGTTTACCCAACACAGAGATGCGTCTGTCAGCTCACTTTCGATTTGGAGGGGCCTCCACCTCCTCCTCTCGACCCCAAAATAGATCCCAAACTGTAATCCATCATAAGTCGACATCGGAGTGCCCTCGGATGCTACATTTTTCATCATCCAAAGTTCAAGGCGACTTTCATGTGGGAGACTTGATCCTCTTACCAAAATGTGGAAACTGGTTAGAAAAAAGAAGAGTTAACAAAAGGCCGCCGGCAAACCCGATCATCACCTCGGCGTCGGTAATTCCTCAGGCATGAGTCACGTCCGGGGTATTCCTCCGCCAGAGTCTGGTAAATGGAACTTAATGACTCCGAGTCGGAGTAGGAGACAAGTCTGTAAAATAAATCTTGTAAGACCCTCGAGGGAGAAGATTGAATGAATGAAAGAGCTGTTGAGCAAATTGCATGGCTTCAAAATGGTTTTAATTTCCTCCGTTTTATGCATGTTTTATTTTCGGGGTTTCTCGTGCGGAGTTCTTTGCCTTTGGGGACATTCTTCTTTTTTTCGCTTTGGTATATTTTTTATTGCTTAATGTTTTAAGCATACTTTGCTGTTAATTCGAGTTTTGTTTTTATCAAATGATTGATCTTTTGTGCAATGCTTTTTTATGATGGCGTCTAGGGTTGGGGTTCTCTTTTTATTATCGAACTTGCCTTGTATATCATATATGCATATATAGGAAACAATTCATTATAAAATATACATTCTGAGGCCATAAAATAAATGTGGATAAGTGCTTACAATAGCTGAAAGCTGAAACTTTACAGACACGCTCGAAAATTGATTTTGTTCGTTTGTTTCGTTCGACTGATTCACTTTGCCACAATTGAATGTTAACTGGTTGAGTTTTTTTATTTCTCTCTGGGGGAAGTAATTTTGCAACGTTTTTGCGTTTTTTCCTCGAAATTGCTGCGAAGGTCGACAAAATACATTATTTTCGTGTCTGTAGATTCCGTTGTATTTGTTCTTTAATATTTAAAGTCAACAGTTATTTTCCTTTGTGTTGTTTTGCTTGGTTTTTTTGTACAGAAGTCTTGGCCAAGTTAATTGAATTGGCATATGTTTGCTTTGACGCCTGCTTTTGTGAGTCATTTCACAGAATTGACCACGTTAAACTCGGTGAAATGCTCAGGAGCTAAAATTTTGCATTAATTTGGGGCATTTTAATATATATTTATTATTTATAAATGAATATTTTCAGTTTAATACCTATTATTTTAAATTGAGCATATTTCTTCTTAATATTTAACTCACAAAGCTTTGGCTACTTTTTAGATACTTCTCAAACTACTCTTTTTGCCTCGATATCTCTATTCCTTGCCCAATTGAATTACCCTTTGCTCGGATATATCTTCCAGGCATATATGCATTCTATATAGAAATAAACTAAAGCCTGAGAGAGCTTTGCCCGAGTTGAAGTAACTGAGCAATGCAAATTGAATGAGGGAGTCATCTGTGGAATGCAATTGCAATTGACTTGTGCCTGTCCAGGCAGAAAGCATCTATTGTTAATATGGGGGAAAGGCAGTGAAGTCGCCAAGTGCTGACCCGGGTCGACATGTGACGGAGCAGCTCCATGCACTTGTCAGAGCTGCTAAGCGTCAATATCCCAACCGATTCCGAGTTCGACCCAGTCTCCGTTTCGGAACGTGTTTCTCTGCTCGACTCGCTGACTTGCTTGAAGTTTTATTGTCACACCGCCTTTTATACGGATTGCTTCTCTTGGCTTTGCTTTTATTATACCCTTTCGGGGCCTAAAAGTTTGCTGAACCTTGTTTTCATATGAAAATATCTATTTAAAGAATACGAATATTTTGGGTCTTCTTAAGGACATTATATGCTATAAAACTCGGCGATTGCCAAAACTCATATATACATAGATATGAATTTCGATTCTGCGCAAAATTCTTAAGCAATGAAAAACCAAATATAGGCAAAGTTATTATCGATTTTAAATTCCGCTCCTGCTCCAATTGCCAACTGCAAGGGTATACAAACTTGGACTTCTCGAAGTAAGCTTCCTTTCCTGTTTTTTATTCATTTTTGACTCTTTTGTTGGCACACACAAGTTTGCTGACGAAATGTGAGGAAAAGGCCGCCGCCAAATAAAGCATTAAACATTTTGTTTATTTTCGCACTGAGTCGGCAAAAGGAAACCAGTTCAACGCGACGACAACGACATATGGCGTTTTATTATAGATATAACCCCAAAAACTGTATTTCTCGTATCATGTCTACGTTCCCTAACTCTCCTTGGAGTTTATGAAACTTTTAATCAGTCATAACACAATGTTAAGGTCCGAAGTCCGACGGAAAGTGACGTGTCCGAGGGATGGTATTTTATAGAAATAGATATATGTATATGTGGTCAAGTCGGTGTGAAATCGCAAATGTGGGAGGGGGAGAGTAGAGGTGTGTGAAATATTGCACAGGTACAGCTGATAAGTCGGACAGAAAAGTTAATAAACATTCTGTGAAGTCACATCAGTGTCTATTTTTATCTAAACTGGTAAATGGGGTGGAACAAGGCTATGCGGAATTGCAGCGTTTTCTTAAACTATTAAAAAGTAGCCAGATAGATATATCAATGCTCTATGAAACATTTAATACGATTTTATAACCTGCCTTAGTTTCCTTAAGGTTCCTTTAGAGTTAGCGTTTCCCTTAAACATTTTAATTGTTCCCTTAGAAGCCGAATTCCGATATCTCCACTTCTCCGTTTTTTCATTTCTCGCCAAGTTCCTCTTTTCTTTTGCTTCATTTCATTAAATTGTTCTTCCTTTTGATTCACTTCGCTCAAATTCTTTTAATTAAAATTACCAAAATTATTATCTGTCACGCGAGAGAGCTCCGCTTGACTTTAGACTATTTGCTCCTTTATCAGCTTCCAGGGTCTGGGTCTGGGGTTATCAGCTCACATTTCTATTCGAAAATATTGCCAGGCCATCGAAAATGATTGGACTTCGCAGAGTCAGTTCCCTGCTCCATTAATCCGGTTAACGACCACTGGATAAAACCAATTGTCATCTTGTGCCGGAGTAGCCAAGTTTTGTTGATTTTTGAGTGCTCATTAAGCTGTTTATTGGCGGCTTCTTCTCTTTTTTTCTGAACACACTCAACTGCGTCTCGACGGTTATTTATGTGGAAAAAGGAAAAAATACCGGGGTTTGAGTAATTGAATGCTCAAGACATCGCGGATCTCTGCTACTCCTGAAATACATAAATAACTTGAGCTCAGCTCTGAGTTTGTTTTGCTAAAAATTTGGCTGACTCCTTGAGGAGGGGATTAGCTGTGGGCCGTCATTAAAAACAGCTCCTTTACTTCTAGAAAAAACCAGAGCAGTTTGCCTGGGGTAGAAATTATTCTTATTTAAAAATCGGTTTTCGGTGATTTATGACAGCGATTGAGGCGGATTGCGATTGAGTGGTGAGGTTGGGAACTTTCAGTTCCGTTCCCCGTATATCTTTCTCAGAGGAATGCACTGAGCAAACCAATTAAAGTCCGCCCAAACAAACAGACAAACAACTGTAAAAAGGCCCCTAATTTTTACCACAAGTCAACCTCAGGGACAGGCGGAACTTCAAATCTTCCAATTCTCGCCTTCAAATATTTGCCCCTTCAATTAGCGCTGTGTCAAAAGGGGAGAGGATGAGGAGACCGAGGGAGATGGTCACGAAGAAAGCAGGCCTAATCCGGAGAGGAGAGTGGAGTGGCCTCCCAGTGGAGCTCCAAACCCAACAAACATCTGAGCTCCGCGTTGAGCCAAGTGTCACTCCGCGCACATGAACTTCAAGTGCGCTCATTTTTCTTTTGACATTTGAACATTTCTCGCTTCCAGCTCCGCCGTCGCCGCGCTTTCGAAATTAAAGAGTAGAATGAATAGCTGGTGGGCCAGGTAAAACAAAAACTGGTTTCGAAACCACACTCCGCTCACCTGGACACGTGAAGTGGCGGTATCGGAGGCCCGAGTCGCGGGTTGAAAGTTCAGCAGCGATTGAACGCTCGATATTGTAATCGCTCGCTGGCTTCCTCTCTCTCCGTGCACTGGGAATAATTGGGATAATGAAGTACTTTTATCCTTACTTACTGCGTTTATTAAATAAAATATATCGAGTTCTTATGAAAAGTAGTTGGTGGTTAATCGTCTCTAGGTTCGAGGCGACACTTTTGCGGCGCTCTTTTGCTTGTATTTTTGAGCTGCTCGTTTTAAACAATTTGTTATTATTTTGGCTGTATAAAGTTCCAATTGAAATAAAATGTGATAGAATATTTTGATCCGTGTAGGGAATGGGGTAGAGAGTAAGGAGTGGAATGGGTCAAAAAAAGGTGAAGGAGGTAAGGAGCAGTCACGGCTCGATTTCCTTCATTTTGTTTTTGGATTTCTTTATACGCTGCGGTGGCGAAATTAAAAGCACCACGCTCCTAATTCCTAACCACAGATACACACGCACACACAGCGGCAATTACACATTCATTGAGCGGAGGAAAAGCAAATCAAAACGTTTGCCCCGAAGGCACTCACAGTCGCGGTCAGTGAGCTAGGTACATAATTTTGAACGAGGCAGGTATTCTGTGATTGTCTGGTTTTCATTCTGCTCCAATATTTATGTTTGGGTTGTGATGGTGAGGATGATTTTAAGTTGTCTTGGTCTCCTTGGGGAAAAGAGCTCTCCGACCTTGATAGCTAACCCCCTGACCCCGACTGTTCGTCCAGGCTCTCTAACCACCGAACGGCAAACACAAACAACACAAAGACGGCTTAAGGAGAACCTACCCAAAAAAGTTGACCTGAAATTCCAGCTAAACTAATGAAGCAAACGAAAAAACAACAGAAAAAACCAAATCCCATTGTGTTTCTCCCTCACTCCCTATTATTTTTATTTTTTCGCCATTCTGCAATCTTTGCATTCTTTTTATGGCTCAAGATTCGCTACCATAAAATGCTAAAAACATAAAACATAAAAGCAGAGCAAAACCGTACAAAGATCACCGTGGGGCCAGGAGGCTCTTCTTATGAATGATGAAAGTCAAAGTCGAATCAGGGGAATCCGTACCTTCTTTGAAATTCCATTGTAAATTTTTGGTTTTGCGGCTTCTCAGAAATCCGAAAAGAAGGGGCACTCTGATAATATAAAAAACACATTAATTGTTTCATGTTTTGCTTTGATTTATTTGCAGAAACTTTATGCCAAGGCCATTTACGATAATTATGCGGACACGCCGGACGAGCTGCCCTTCAAGAAGGGCGACATCCTCACCGTCATCGAGCAGGACACGGAGGGCATACAGGGCTGGTGGCTTTGCGCCCTGCGGAACCGACAGGTGAGTTGGGTTACGGAGCAGACCCTCCATCAGAGCTAACAGGGAAACGCCTTCCTTCTTGTCGCTCGTTCTTCCTTCCTTCTTGTTTTGGTTCTTAATGTATCCCTGATTGCGTCTGGGCTCTGTCTGCATTCGTAATTAAGCAATCGAAAGCATTTGCATAAGTTTTTCCATTTCATCCGCTCCGGACTCTAGAAAAACTCATTTAAATTTTTAATTTAATTTTCTGTAATTGTTTTTGTTTTGTCTGGAGTCAACCGAGAAGCTGGAAAGTCGGGAAGCTGGGAAGCCTCGTCATCATCATCATCATTATTGAGGGCACGTGGCCCGCTGCATGTGGGAATGCCAGGCCCCTATATAATACCTCCCCTTCCAAGGGTTTAAGGGTCTTATAAATTACACATTTTTGGCACTTTAATTGTGGCTGCAGCGATGTAATAATCATAATCATAATCAAGGAAAGGCCTTGCATCAGGCAGGGGGCGTGAGCATAGCCATTACCCAAGATTACTACAATGCACACAACATTATCTCTGGATAAAGATAAAGAGAGGCGGTCGAAGTTGTTTGCTCCGATTTCGAAGGCGAACCAAAGTGATACTCAAACAGAGAAGGAAATATAAACTTTGAAGAAACCAGTAGAGAAACAAGGAATGTTTACGGAATAATGAGTTCTTTCAGAGAAGGGATATTACTCTGGAAGAGAGTTGTTTACATTGTAAAATAAGTAAACCGCGACCCATTTCGATTATATATTTCCACTCATATTTTCCCCTCTAAATACCATTTATCAAACGCACCCATAGATAAAACGTTTCTGAAACCGCTGTGGCCTTAATTTCCTATTTTTTGCTAATTATCGCAGCGCCCCAGGCAGCCTTGGGACGGAGCAGCCCCCCACGAAAACCCACAATCCAATCCCCAGATCTCAAAACACTTTTCAAAGCTGGTCAAAAATTAAAAAATTTCTGCACGTTGTTCGTTCAATTAACAACTCAATTGGCGCCGCCTGACCGCCGCACCGATCAGTGATGATATGGTGTCAAAACATATATCAAAATGAAATCACTAGAGCTCGGAGCGATATGGATACCAATACCTCTGGCTATGGCTACATAGAGTGCGGGCCAATTGTCTCTAATTAAAAAGTAGCCACGGCTTTTTAATGGAAACAATTAACCCAAAAGCGGCAGCCAATTGAGTGTCGAGAGCTACAGAGCAACCCGAGCAGCAACAACGTGTGGCATAAATATTTACAGCCAAAAAGTCGAACGAAAAAGCAACTTTTTCAAGCTGAAACACATGTTGACAAGATTTTCTGTCCGATTTTTTTGATGTTTGGCACATATTTCTTTGGAGAAAAATTACATATCTCTGCGGTGGAATTTTGTGAAATAAACTGACACGACAAGATGTGAGATGTGGCTTGTAATTAAAAATAAACATTGCACACCTAAATCTTTCCATAACTCAGAGCTTTTTGTTGCATTTTCGTGGGATATATACAGTTCATATATAAATGCTTTCCATTAATAATTCATAAGACATTGAGGTTGATTAAAAGCCAATCAAAATCAATTGAGATCAATGAGTATGAGTCCACACCAGCTTCCATTTATAGCGGATGGTGAGTGATCAAGGGGAGTGCAGGCCAGGCGGCCAGAAAATGTATAAAGATCGAGGAAAAAACGTAAAATTCGTTTATTTAAAAAAATATATAGTATAAATATAGATAGTATAAGTTAATAAGATACTTAACGCCATTTTGTACATTATGATGTAGCCAATTTTTACGTTTAAAATCTATTGCAGGGCCTTTGTCCGGGCAACCGCTTACGCGTCCTGAACTCTTACGACTCCGGCTGCTTCTCGCCGTCGCCAGCCAGCTCCCCCATACCCTCGCTCGCCGCCAGCACAGCCACACTGAACAGCTCCATCTGCTCGGCGGAGATCTACGAAAATGGATCCATCATCAGCGCGGCCTCAGCCTCGTCCAGCGTTGGCGGTCTGGGAGCGGAGTCAACTTCAGCGCAGGGCCGTGGCACGAGGAGATCTTGGCACGTCTCGCCGAACAAGGTATGTAGGTCCTCCTGCAGTCTCATCCGTTCCCGTCCCGGCTGACTTGTCAATTTCTTAATTTTCCGCTTGGCCGGACTCCGCCACAGGGATCTTAATTGATTTCATTCCTGTTTTTGGGCAATTTTTGCATTCTCTGGCGGCACTGCAGTAGTGCCTACTGAATTATGATATTTGTCGGGAAAGTGAAAGAAAGTAATTTCTCGGCTCCTTTGGTTCGTTCCAACGCTCCATCATTACGCTCTGAGGGGTCCACGGTCCATGGTCCATTCATCTGCATCTCCACCATCCCCAACTCTGCCTCCCAGTGGATCCGCTCCCCGCACATCAACTGCGTGTCGTAATTGTGCAATTAATAAGAGTTGTGGCAGAGCCGATCCTCTCGGTTCATGGATAGCCTTAGCCTCTTGGGGTCCACGGCAGCTGTCCAACGGGTTTCGGTTTCGGTTGCCCGCCCCGAGCTCGTAACTCGCCAATTTGTCAGCTGGACATGCGTTTTATTTGCATTTCTCTCACTTTGATTCGATTTGATTTGGAAATTAAAGGAAACTAACAATTTGTGGTTGGGAAGATCAATAAATGATTGAAAGCCAGCTACTGCCTAGCTGCCAGCAGGAGGGAAAACAGGATGTGCTTGCTCTGCAGCTTGCTACAAAGTTGCTGGTCTCTGAGCTGACCCGAGCCCCTGCCCGTTTTCAGATGAGATGCTTTGGACGCCCGACCCCTCTTCCAATCAAAGACTTCGCTTGCACAACGGATCTGATTAATTGACCAAACTGCTCATTAGCACACACACCAGTCCTCCGTCAGACACCAGGCCTGGCTTAAAGCTCGCTGACCTTTGGCGTTCGAGATGGATGTACGCCAAAATCTACGGTGGGATGATGGGACTGGGACTCAGTCTCGCATAATCGATGACTTTCGCTTTCCCTGTCCACTGACTAACTGACTAACTCACCGAGTGACTGACTCACAGGCAAATCAAATAAAATGAAACACAAATTACAGAGTCGTAAACATTTCCTCGCATTATCGGCAGCTATCAATCTTAACTGGAGGCAAGTGAAACCATAAATTCAAATTCAAATGTTGCTGGAGAGGAGGAGGAGCTCTGTAAATTGCTCTGGGATAGCATTGCAGTTGAAGATCTCAAAGAGAAACCTTTCGCCATAAAAGCTCAGCGCTGCCTTTTGTTGCTGTTCGATTTTTATTGACTTTTGGGAAAACATCCCTCTCTATCTCTCTCACCACTCGAAGGCGTCAAAAGCCATGTGGGGAATGTATGGGATCGGATTGGACATGCTCTTGACCGTATCATACGGATGCCTCAAGTGGGAGAGAGATTCCCCCAAATGAGTGGAGTCTCTCGTTGACCCATTTACGATAGTGGCTCGGTGTTGTGGGATTTGTGGAGGAATCTAGGAAAGAAATGATTTTAAGATATATGGATTGATGCCTAATGCTTACGAGGTGTGAATCAATGAGAAAGTTTACTAGATTTGAAGACAGCTTAAGATAAATCGCCAAGGGATCGGCACATGCAGAATCACCTCAAAGGACCTGCAGATGATTCTTCTTGAGCTATCCTAAGACTGCTCTAAGGTGTTACATTACTTGTTATATGATTCGAAGCTTCCAACCATTCTAAGCTAATGAATTAACCATTAAGTAGGCGACATGCTGGGCTAATTGAGAACGGAAATGTCTGGCCCCGTTAAAAGTTGCGCAATCGCTGGGCAGCGGCCGCAACATATATCCGTACTCTGGGCATCCCACACGTAGACACCACTTCTTATGGCTAGAAAAAAAGCCGCCTCCACCGTTAGCCAACCCACCAGATACAGATACAAATGCTGTGTGACAATTTCAAGTTCCTTTAAACCCACAAACGAGCCAGTATCACCTCCTCCTCCTCCGGCCACCTCGTCACGCACCTCGCGTAAACTCCAAGCCAAGTCCAAGTCAGGTGGCCACTGGCCAATGGAGATTTATGGCCAAAGCCAAAACGGGCGAAAAGGAGGCTCTGCTCGACTCTGCGTTTGAGCAAAACATGTCATTTTTATTTTTACTGCCCAAAAATGGTGAAAAATGCAGCCACAATATCTCTTTTTTTTTATTTTTCTTTTTATGTATTTGGTATCGGGATTCTGCAGAGATTTGTGCGTGACCAAAGTCGGAAACTGGCGAGGATTCCGATTTGGAGCTTTAGCTGGCGGCAATGCGGATTCGCTGAGAAAGCGGGTCGATGTCTTTGTCGTCTTGGAAACCATCTTTTCTGTTTAACACATCCTCAGTTTAACTTGAGAAGATCCTCCCGATCCCTTTGGAGAAAGACTAGTTGTTCTTTCATTCTTTCTCCTCCCGCGATAATTAACATTTTCCATACAAATGTTGTGACGTTTCGTACGTGAGAAAATGTTAAAATTTTGTAAGCACTTTGAGGAAGAGAACCCCAAGAACTGTGTGCATTTTCTGCGGTTCTTTCTTCGGAATATATAGAGGAGTATCCACGGGGGGCAGCTTTCCGAATGATGTGCTGAAGGTAGAATTGAAATGCAGGGAACAAGCTGCGTATGTACCCGTGTAGCCAGGAGATAACAATCTCTTGTTGCTACTGTTTTCGGGTTTGGAATTTAAACGAGAACGTGTAGTAAAGATTATTACACAGTCAGAATCTGGAATTACTCATAACATGCGGAGAAATCAAACGGTCGGCCATTAAAAGAAGAAGTAGGAATGAGAGAAAGCTGAATCTGGCTATGGCCCAACCCGTGGAGAGTGCCCCAAATGTGTCATAAATACACAAATCTTTGATATATGTTAATGCCTGGAAAAAGTTGCACTAACAAGGAAAGTCACGCGAAAGTCGGGCCCAGCATGTGGGTCGCCAGGAAACCAAGCCCATAAAAACCAAAAACTAAAGACAACAAATCCCGCTGACTTTGTTCCATTTTGAATATTGCACAGGTCTAGATCCTCTCAAGAAATGCCGCCAGCTGCCCTGATTCCCCCGATAAGATAGTAACGACCCAGGTAGCCTCCCTTCCCGCAGAGCTCGGTTTCGGGTCCTGCTCTCAGCCTGAAGAGAAGTTGCAGCTGCTCGGATGTTAGGACCACTCTTATTTTATTATTTTGGCATTTTGTTGACTCGTGTTACGCGTCAATTGGCACTTCAAAGGCCTGGACAAAAGGCAACCGGGCAGGACAGCATTTCAGGTAGAGAGCGATCCCCTCTGGGGGTACCCCTTGCGTAACGGTTTCCTTAATTAGGAATCGGTTCTATTCGAGGGCGTGGCTCTTCTGTGGTGCGTGGCACTCTTCTGCGATTAAAACTGATGAATTTGGCATATGTTGCCGTAATATTTTATCATTCACCGGGTAGAAAGCCAACATATGGCTGGGACTCTTATTGATTCCAATATATCAAAAAATATTGAGTTCAGAGGGTAGCTAAGACCCATAATCCAACTCCTGGT
>JAEIIO010005077.1:0-18198 GCA_018874655.1 Drosophila diplacantha | reverse complement strand
ATACGGTGAAAATTAAAATTCATTGCTTCGAAAGTTCTTGAGAGCCACTTGAAAGCTTTAAACTCTAAACACGCTTTTAGTTAGATATTTCTATGGACTGCGCGCACTTTTCTAGATTAGATTTAAGCTTGAAATTGATATAAGAACTATTATTTGACTTTTTAGGTGTTTAGAATCTTCGTCAGACTTTCTTTGCCCATATATCTAGAGCAAAGTCCGATAAAATATCGATTCACATCGATACTGTCGAATGTCGATACATTATCCATTTTTTTAACCGTTTCTACCTCAAACTGCCTGGATATTTACAATTTTGTCTCGCAAATACTAGAAATTTCGCCAACTTTAAGTGTAAATGCCACCAACCCCTCCTCCTTCACCGTCGCCGTCCGCCGCGCCTATAGCTGCGGCACAATGCCCCACGACCTGAGCAGTCCAGCACGCTGGTACTTCTTGCCAATGGTCTGGACATGGAAACCAATCTGCTGCAGCCGTTCATGATCGAGGATTTTGCGGCCATCAAAGATGTACGCCGGCTTCATCATAGACTGGTAGATGCGCTTGAAGTCCAAGTCCACAAACTCGTCCCACTCGGTGCAGATGACCAGCGCATGTGTGGCTCTTACCGCACTGTATGGATCGCTGTGGATCTGTACCGCCTTCTTCACATTCTCCGGCGATTCCGTTACCGAGGGATGCGTGAGATCGTCAATAATCTGTTCGGGCTCCACCTTTGGGTCGTAAATGTCGAGCTTGGCGCCCTCCTCCAGCAGAGTTTGGCAGACCGTAATTGCTGCCGTTTCTCGGGTATCTCCTGTATTCTTCTTGAAGGCAAACCCAAGGATGGCTATTCTCTTATCCGAAACCGTGTTGAAAAGACTCTCAATGATCTTCTGGGAAAACCGCCTCTTCTGGTAGTCATTCATGTCGATCACCTGCTGCCAGTAGGCTGCCACTTCCGGCAGATTGAGGTTTTCACAGATGTAGATTAGGTTGAGAATGTCCTTCTGGAAGCAGCTGCCGCCGAAGCCCACGGAGGCCTGCAGGAACTTGGAACCGATGCGGGAATCCAAACCGACGGCCCGTGCCACCTCGGAGACATCGGCCCCGGTGGCCTCGCACACAGCGGACAGCGAATTGATGCTGGAGATGCGCTGAGCCAGAAAAGCATTGGCCGCCAACTTGGACAGTTCGCTGCTCCACGTATTGGTGGTAAGGATGTGTTGCTTGGGTATCCAGTGCTCATAGATCCACGACAGCTTCTCCACCGCCTGATGGCCCTCCGGTGTTTCCTCGCCGCCGATTAGCACGCGATCAGCATTCAGCAAATCATTGATGGCAGTACCCTCTGCTAGGAATTCCGGATTAGACAGGATGTCGTAGTGGATGCCGGGCTTCTGATTCGCCCGCAGAATGTGCATGATGCTTTCCGCTGCCCGAACGGGCACCGTGCTCTTCTCCACCACAATTTTGTTGGATTGCGCAATCTCGGCGATCATCCGGGCTGCACTCTCCACATACTTTAGATCGGCTGCTCGTCCTGGGAATTAAAGGAATTGTATCTCATTTACTGGAAGTATTTAATTAATACAGTTTTGTCCCAAAGTCAATACAAGGCCTATAATGCGTAACGCCATTAAAATGTCTGTGCGTTATACATCTTATTTTTTATATTGTCTCCATATACATATGTATGTACTTACCCTTGCCATTGCCACAGGTCTTTGTGGGCGTGTTTACCGAGATGAATATAAGGTCTGCCTCCTTGATGGCCGTCTCGATGTCCGTAGAAAAAAACAAATTAACATTGCGGCACTTTTTAACCACATCATCCAGACCGGGCTAAAAGAAACAAGAACCGCATGCAAATTTTTATTACAAAAATTGTACAAGTCGTTGGCCTAGATTTCTTTTTTCGTCTTGAAATGCCAATCACGATCCACCCGACAGTCAGTTGGTGACGTTTCCCTCTTCTTCCGCAGATAAGATTGTATTATACTTATTATAAATGTGTGGCTGTGGAGGTTACTCTTATCCGATTCCGTTTCCTACGAAAGCTATCTTACAATTAACCCGATGTGGCTGGTGTTTACGTGCAGAAATAGCACTTTGAGTGATTCAGTTTTAAAGTGTTTAGCGATTAATTAATAAATGATGGCATCGGATTTTTAAATGACATCTCCCGTTTTTCCCATCTTCATTTAACGCTTTTAGCCCGACTTATTTCCGTTTTTGATTCGAATTGAATTGAGTGTTCATTGAACTCGTTTGGTGAGAAGATAAATTTGCATATGGATTTATGTGGAGGTGAGGCAGGTGTTAATAAGTGCTTTTGGCGAAATCTGGACATCATCTACTTAGCATTTAGCTATAATACATTTCCTAAACTTATATATATTAGAAGGTATAAATGAAAGGTTTTCGTGCTATCACAGCTGATAATTTATAGAGATTGCAAAACTGGGGGGACAATAATGAGTACACAGACAATGAGCAAAAAGGTAGATAAAATAGCTCGCCAATTGTGCAAATGCAAAAACAAGCGGAAGGATGTCAATGACGATGATTGACAAGGCCTTTCCAAAATCTCCAGCAAATTGCATAGCAGGCACTCCAAGTCATAACCATGTTTGTCGACGATGATGCAATCTTGGTAAGTGAATATCAATTTGCGAGAGTGGAATGCTGCCGTCCCCAGGCCAGTCAGCCTCTGCGCGCATCACTTCTGTGTACTCATAAAATATAATAAGAGTCTGTTTGTTTATAACAGGCGAGCATCTCTAACTTGTATTGGTCTTAGAACTAAAATGGTCTATGTTGTTGCCACGGTTTATCATCAAGATTGGCGGTTAAATGTCACTTAGTTGCTTTGCTTGTACATTGCAGTCAAAGTAGTTAATAGAGCCTTGTATTTTTCGATTTTATTACAAATACGCATTATTCTATCAATAACCAAGGCATAATCAGCATAAGTTTGTAATCTTCCCTTGTTTCGTTAGAAAAGGGTTTGGAAAGAAAAACCCAAAGAAAATATGCATATATAAAAAGATAGCCGTGTCCGAGTCATAATAGCTTGACTGTAATATTTGTATACATACATACATATGTATGTATATATTTTTTGTTGGCTTTTTTTCCCATAAAGAGAGAGCGAGACAGAGGCAGAGGAGGGGCAGATACGAACGTGGGTAATTGGACAATTTCCATCTAATGTGTGCCCGCCTAACGCCTCGTGCTTATCTGCTCCAACGACTGCCACTCTGTTTTGGCGCAGACCCCCGATAAGGGGGAATAGAGAAGCTATGTGCGAAGAATCGAGACGGAGCCCTCTAAAATGGGGGCAGGCGGAAGCCAGGACGGAAATGCGACAGTGAGAGGTGGGAAGTGGCAGGCTGATATACCGCAAAGCAGCTTACACCTTATGGCTTCCGAAATCGAGCGTGGCCTGGTCACGCCGTTTGGAAAAGTAAAATCTATTCCCACGCTTGTTTTACGTCCCAAATCCAATTTCGCCCTTAATTTTCGGTTTTGTCTGCCGCCTATTTCTATATGAGTGACTAATGGCCGCCAAAAACCGAGGACTGGCTGACTGACCATTGCCCTTGTTGTGGGCCAAGTAGGAGTGGCGAGGCACCTGAGAGATCCCACAAAATGCGAGACACGCACTGATCTGATCAAGTGAAGAGTATACACTGCGAGAAACTATATATTTACTAGTAATATAACCGAGTTAAGACTGGTAACAGTTTCTAAATGTTTTATGAAAAATCGACTCAAATTAACTCATAAGTACTTTTCATAGTATAGGTTATGGAAGGGATCGCCGGATATATGAAGATTTGTCACCTTTGAGTTTTTCAGTTGGGATTTTTAATACTTTTCAAGATATGACACGCACGCACATACATATGTATATCCCAAATATTGCTTAAAAATTGTTCCTATTGGTTGATCTGCCGTTGTGATAGCAAAATAATTCCCAGGGGCCAATAGGAAATTCTTGCAGTGCACGGGAAACTGGTTTGTTTTGGAGGGAAGAGGGGCCTTTTAGCCACTTGAGCATTGAGCGGTCAACGACGTTTGGTGCTCTTCTCTCAATGGATCTCCAGGCTGATTGATGTCTTGTTTGTTTAGGATTAGTCGAAGCCCGAAAGAAAAAACAAAACTAAAGAGAAACTGCAAGGCCAAGGCGTGAGCGAATACCACTCTCCTTCCTCCACTCCCACAGACACACGCGCAGATTCTCGCACACGGACGCTTCCTATGTACACACAATTGAAAAACGCACCTCGTAAATGGGCAATTTATCCGAATTCCACTGGGCAATCCGCTCGGAGCTCTTGTCCACCAGGGTAATGACTATGTCGGGACACTTGAGTGCCATTACCGCGCAGGTGGGGCCTCCGACATATCCCGCGCCGATGCAGCAGACCTTCATTATTTTTCTTCGAGTGTTGTTGTTTATCGCCCGAAAAGTAATTTACGATTGTTTCCTGCGGGCCGTAGCTTCGCGTGTGTTTTTATGTCGCGCACGAACGGTGTCGGTGTGGAGATTCGAACTGTCAGCGGTAACTACTACTGACTTCCACCCACCCGCTAAATGTTTAAACCAAAGAGAATCTATAAATATATATATATGTACATATGTGTATATCGCGCGAAAAGTGTGACCGCCAGTTTTTCCCTTAATAAAGTTGAAATTTCGCGTTGAATTTTGTCTATCACTCTGACTGGTCACACTTCAACGCTCATCATATTCGCTTTTAAAAATAAACAAAACATTTTACCCGTATCATTTTGATCGTTACATTTTATTTACCTAGTTAGTTTTACTTGAGTTGATATATCTACAAACTGAACTTAAAATTTAAACAAATCAAATTCGTTGTTAAATTTTGAAAAATATGAACCTTTTGTCTTATATGTATTTCATGTTTTATATTCATATTCCTAAATTAAACTTTGGAATTTTGAGATCTTCTTTTGATTTTTCCAACATATTTTTCGTGTGTGTAAGTTTGTGTCTGTTAAGACTACATTTCTGGGAAAACGACATCGAACAGAGGGAACACTTATGTGGCCGCTCTCCCGTATGAGTAAGATTGTGCCTTTGTAGACAACCTTTTGAGGTAAACGACATCGAGCAGTGGGGGCACTTAAACGGTCTCTCCCCCGTGTGAGTTCTGAGGTGTAGCTGAAGGCTATTTTTCGTTAAAAACGACTCCGAGCAGTGGGAACAAGTATGCGGTCGCTCTCCTGTATGAGTTAGGGTGTGTGTTTTAAGAGCACCTTTCCCGGCATACGACTGTGGACATTGGGGACATTTATAGGGTCGCTCTCCCGTGTGTGTCCGGGTATGACTCTGAATACTAAATCTGTAGGAAAATGATTGGCCTGAAAGGGGAAATGCATTAAGAACATGTACACATATATGTATGTATGGAGGATGTATGTTTTTTGTACTTACACTTCCATGGTTTTGGCTCGGGGTGTTTTTTTGAATGAATAAAACTATTGCCCCAGCAGCAATAGAATAGCAAGTACGTCGGGAGTAAACTTTATCGCTGTGCAAATTGGGACTTAATGGCTGATCCTTATCCTTATGCAGGAATTCAACAAATTATTTGTGCGCCAAATTATATTGTTTATGTTTTGTCTTACAGTACGTTAGTGCACCTGCTTGATTTTTCGTTTATGTTACAAATTCTTCAGAAAAATGGTTATTTCCGCTTTTACGGAAGATGGGCACACTAAAATGATGGAGATTCAAACCTCTGGCAGCGCCGGAGGCTCTAGCTGGCGGTGTTGCCAGACATTTCGGTCACGAGCCAGTGGCGTTGCCAGACTAAGCTTCGATATCGATACTGACTCGTATCGACTATGAAATACAAGCATATTCGATATATAAAATTTGCAACCGTTCATCATGGCGATCTGAGAGAAAAATCTGTGGAAAATCTTGTAAATAATCATAAAAATTGTAATTCTTGCAAATGCAAATGCAATATCGCGAAACGTGAGTTTGAAACAAATGTTGTGCGGAATTGGAGGTGGCCGCTCCGCTGTGAACCAGTAACAAGTGCTTCGCGTGTGTGTCTGCGGCGGCAAAAAACCCAAATGTATAAAAATATATAACAAAATTCAACTCCCGCAAGACTGTGTATAGGTAGTGACCCGTTGTGGATGTTTTGGGATGCGCTAGGAAGTGCTAGCTGGCGGCGTCCGGCGCCACGGCGTGCAGTTCGCAATAATAAATAAATTTCGTACAATAAAAAGTGGAAAAGTGCAAAAAAAAACCATGATTGCATGCGAGCAGTGGAGAAACAGAGGAGGACGACGACTGGCTGCCGAATAGAAGCTAGCGAATGCAACACACGCGCCACCTGCATGCCTCTCACTCGCACTTACGCTCCGAGTAAGCGCGCCCTTAACGAGCGTGCTGCGTGCGAGCGAGAGGACGCCAGTGCGTGTCGTAGCGACCAGCAACTGGCAGGCAGTTCAAACGTTTTTCTATATTTTTTGTGTATTTTCGGTGTGTGTGAAAACACACAGGGAATGGACACAAAAATGTGGAAGTTTAATTGAAACACGCCTGCTAATCAGTGATTAATGTAATTCTTGTCTAATTCCAAACAACTAGACACAGCAGCACCAGCAGATGCTCGGCGATAAACTAAAATAGTGAAGCGCAATCGAGAAAAACTGCGGCGGAAGAACAGAAACGCGAAACGCACAAAAGTGTGTGTGTGTGTGTGTGTGTGCAAAAACAACGAACAACAATAACAAAAGGAGAAGAGCGTGGGAGTGGATTAACTCGCCCGAGGAGCGTGCGGAGCACACAGGACTGCAAAGTGGCGTCGCTACTGGATATCAGGGCTGGGGCAGCAGCGGCGTCCATGTCCAAGGGGCACCAAGGGCGGCACACCAAGAAGCACAATCGCACCACAGCCACGAGAGCGCAGCAGCAACAGCCGCAGCAGCCGGTGTGGTGTCGTCAATTGTGGCCTTAAGCATGTAGTGAGTACTCCCAATTGCCATCCCATTGAGACCTGTATTCATCCCCCGTTGGAAACCATCTACCATGCTCCACCAGGTCTTGCAGCACAGAACCCGTTCTCTAACAAGCACAAGACACAGGGACAAGGTACCAATCGAGGAAAAAACTCACACAAAACAAACTCAACACCAATGAAAAATGTCACAAAGAGGTAAGCGTGGTAATCAGCATCACCACCAGTCGCACCATCCGCCGCCGCAGCAGCAGCAGCGTAAGGAGGTTGATCCCCAGCCGCCGCCCACCAAACGGCGCAAAGGCAGGCCGCCCAATGGAGCGACTACAGCAGCAGTGGCTGCTGCTGCCGCCGCCGCTGCAGCATCCTCCACAGCGTGTGAAACAGCGAGCGCTGGCTTAGAGCGGGTTCTAGGCCTACCTCTCAGCAGTAACAGCAACAAGCATGGAGAGCAACAGGGAGAACGGGACCGGGACCGGGAGCCGGTGCCCGAGATGGCAGGAGGAAGCGAGGGAGGAAGAGCCGTCGTCAGCAAATCCAAGTCAACGAAGCTGGCAAGCAAGTCGGCGAGCAAGTCGTGCAAGTCGCAGGGTGCGAGTACGAGCAGCTCGTCGTGGCAGGCGAGGTCTGTGGCGGACATCAAGATGTCGAGCATATATAATCGCAGCTCAACAGAAGCCCCAGCTGAACTCTATCGGTAAGGAATTAACAATAAATTTTCTGAAGAAATGAGCTCCGACGCGACTATATCTGTTTTCCCTTCCCTCCTGCAGCAAGGATCTCATTAGCGCAATGAAATTGCCAGACTCTGAGCCATTGGCCAACTACGAGTATTTAATAGTGACGGATCAGTGGAAGCAGGAATGGGAGAAGGGCGTCCAAGTACCCGTCAATCCTGATTCTCTCCCTGAGCCCTGCGTCTACGTTCTCTCCGAACCTATTGTGTCGCCAGCACACGACTTTAAGCTGTGAGTTAAAGCTAGCCTCTGGTTAAGTACAAATTGTAACAAATTGTCTCTTCATCTTTGCTTTTCAGTCCGAAGAATCGCTATCTGCGCATTACCAAAGACGAGCACTACACGCCGGAGCTGCACTACCTGACGAATGTTGTTGCCCTGGCGGAGAACACGTGTGCCTATGACATAGATCCCATTGACGAGGCCTGGCTGCGCCTCTACAACGGCGATCGTGCCCAATGCGGTGCTTTTCCCATCAACGAGACTCAGTTCGAGCGCGTCATTGAGGAGCTGGAGGTGAGTGGTCGTTGGGTTTTTTACATTTACCATGTGCTGACTCTAACTTCAATCCAGGTTCGTTGCTGGGAACAGATACAAGTCATACTTAAGCAGGAGGAGGGCTTGGGTATCGAGTTCGATGAGAATGTCATCTGCGATGTCTGCCGCTCGCCCGACTCCGAGGAGGCCAATGAAATGGTATTCTGTGATAATTGCAATATCTGTGTGCACCAGGCCTGTTACGGCATAACGGCAATTCCATCCGGTAAGCCAGGATTTGGGATATAGATTTCAGACTCTTATTGGACTCTATTTTTTCAGGACAATGGTTATGTCGCACCTGTTCGATGGGCATCAAGCCAGACTGCGTGCTCTGTCCAAACAAGGGCGGCGCTATGAAGTCAAACAAGTCGGGCAAGCACTGGGCCCACGTATCCTGCGCCCTCTGGATCCCTGAAGTCAGCATCGGCTGTGTTGATCGTATGGAGCCCATAACGAAAATCTCGAGCATTCCCCAATCGCGCTGGTCCCTCATCTGTGTTCTCTGCCGGAAACGGGTGGGCAGCTGCATCCAGTGCTCGGTAAAGCCCTGCAAGACAGCCTACCACGTGACCTGTGCGTTTCAGCACGGCCTGGAGATGCGTGCCATCATAGAGGAGGGCAACGCCGAGGACGGAGTTAAGCTGCGCTCCTACTGCCAAAAGCATAGCATGAGCAAGGGCAAGAAGGAGAATGCCGGCCATGGAGGCAGTGCCTCAGTGGCCAGTGCCATGCACAAAGCGAACAAGTACGGCATCGGCTCAAGCGGCACGAGCAAAGCCGACGATGGGCATCACGCCTCGGGCGCAGCCGGCGGTGAGGATCCGCGCAGGCGGAAGAATCATCGCAAGAACGACAGCATGACCTCCGAAGAACGCAATCAGGCCAGGGCTCAGCGACTCCAGGTTAGTACAAAACTCAGGTGCCATGATATCGAGGGGTTAATTCTCTGATTATGTTTTCCCCTGCAGGAGGTGGAGGCAGAGTTCGACAAGCACGTGAATATCAACGACATAAGCTGCCATCTGTTTGATGTCGACGACGATGCCATTATTGCCATCTACAACTACTGGAAGCTCAAGCGCAAGTCACGACACAACCGCGAGCTGATCCCGCCCAAGTCAGAGGACGTTGAGATGATTGCCCGCAAGCAGGAGCAGCAGGACTTGGAGAATCACAAGCTTGTGGTCCACCTGCGACAGGACTTGGAGCGAGTGCGCAACCTCTGCTACATGGTCAGTCGCAGGGAGAAGCTGTCGCGTTCCCTTTTCAAGCTGCGAGAGCAGGTCTTCTACAAGCAGCTGGGCGTGCTAGACGAGATGCGCTTGGAGAAGCAGCAGCAACAGCTACAGCCAAAGCCAGATGAGAAGCAGCGTCCCGCCATGGATCTGGAGGCCGTCATTTACGCGAATGATGGACCCACTTTGTACGATCGCTTCTACAGCTCGGCTGGAGGACAAACTGTGCCGGCGCAGTATCAGAACTTGAAGTACATCCTCGAACAGCTAATGGGTAAGCTACAGAGTAACAAACAAGGTCGTGGCCGAGCATCTCAGTCGCCGAACAAGCGCAAGCAGCAGCAGCAGACGGCCAAAGCGTCACCCAGCAAGAAGCTTAACAACGGCGCCCTTAGCTCCTCGCGCACATCCTCACCGGAGAAGCCAGCAACGATGACGATGGCGGGCAAACTTGTACCGTCTGCCGCCAAGGTGCGGGGCTCGCCGCCCGGAAAGCTACCTTCGGGGAGGCGTGCCTCAAAGAGCGAGGCGGCGACGGCGACGTCGACCCACAACAAAATCAATCAAGCGCTTGTCCGCCCTCGAAGCAGTGGAGCGTCCTCCCATTCGTCAAGCGGCAGTTCATCATCTGGTGATTCCAGCTCGGCGAATGCCAGTAGCAGTTCCGACAGTTCATCAGGCAGTGAGTCGGGCAGCGAAAGCGGAAGCGGCACCTCTAGTGCTGCGTCCAGGCGAAAGTCCTCCGCCGGAGGAAGTCCCCTCAAAAAGCAGAGCTACGCTCGGTCCGTGGAGCAGCGGCAGAAGCAACGACAGCGTCGTCAAAATGAAGCGGCTGCGGGTGCGTCTGCGGCGTCTCCGGATTCCAGGTCTGGCAGCAGCAGCTCTAGCGACGACGATGACAACGACCGCCGCCGGAGACGGAACGAGCCAGTCAACAGCAAACAAGTACCTAGCAGTAGCAGCAAAACCACCAACGCCTCCACCACCAGCCAGCCCACTAAGTCATCAAAGTCGAGCTCCGAAGCAGCAGCAAAAAGAAAACTGTCCACGACAACAGCGACCACACGGGGACTTGCCCAAATGGACAGGGATGCCGAGGAGAGTTTGTCGAGCGACGAAAGTGAACAGCTGCTGCCTCTAAGGGGCATCGAGCGCCAGTCTGGCGGAAGAACGTCTGGCGGCCAGGCACTAACAAGTAGAAAGATGGGTCAGCATATATACTCCGACTCGGAGAGTAGTTCCTCGGCCCAAGAAAAGGATCCAGATCGGGAGGAGCAGACGGCTGTGGAGAGCAATGTAAGTGACTCTCAAAACCAGCAGACGATCAGGACAAAAGCAGCTATGAAGGAGTTTGTACCGGGAACAGCAGCGGCAACGTCAACTCCTCGCGCGCCGCCAGTTACAACGTCCACCGCCAAGGTCAAGTCCGCGCGGGAAGTAAAGGAAGCCAAGGAAGGACCTCCTACCAGCGCAAAATCCAAGACAAACTCCAATTCCAAGTTGCTATATCCGGCAGACTTGCTGGTGGTGCCACAGCGGCAGGCGGCCAAGAAGGCCTCGGAGAATATGCGGTCCACAAATCTCGCTGCGGCTCTTCTCCAGCCAGACGTCAATGAACGGGTGAGGGAGCCAGAACCAAATTCCACCTCGACCTCAACCAGTGGCAAGAGCAACAAGCCGAAGGAATCCGGCTCCTCCTCCGCGGATAATAAGACCAGTATCGAAAAGGGGCGGCCGAGGGATGCGCTGACACAAAAGCAAGCGGGCGGCGGTGGCAAGGGATCGGAAAGTGCACCGGCAGAACGCGGCAAGCGCGGCAGACCTCCCAAGGTGCCGAGAGAGGTGCCACAGCTTCCGAAAGAGAAGTCAGGTCCCGCGCCTATCACTGAAGCTAAGTCCACGCCAAGTCTAGCAGCATCAGCCAAGTCCAACTTTGCAGTGTCGCTTGTTCCTCAACGCCAAGCGGCAAAGAAGGCTGCCGAACAGCTGAAGAGCAGCAAGCCTGTGCAGGAGGCCTTCCCTATGGTCACGAATGAGGTGGAGAAGGAGAAGGATCTGGTGAGTTCGGCGGCGGCGGGAATTGGCGCAGTTCCTACCACACCAATCAAACCGACCAGGAGAACTTCTTTGAAGGAACCCGCATCTACCACTCCAAAGGAAGCCAGCTCAGGGAATAGAAGACGGTCCAAGGAAGATGTGCTGGTGACGCCAGTTAAGGCGACGCCAGCGGCAACGCAGGTTAAGCGTCGCGTAGCCGCTCCCAACCTCTCAAGCTCCAGTTCTGGCGACAGCGACAGTTCCAGTTCCTCCAGCAGCTCAGGCAGCAGTGGTTCCACTGGCAGTGCCAGCGACTCCGATAGCGAATCGCAGGCCAGCGATGCTGAGAAGCCAGCTCAGGCCTCGGCCACAGCGCCGTCTGTGCCGGAGCCAGCTGCTGTCCCTGTGCCTGCTCCCTTCAATGTGCCAAAGCGTTCACCTCGCAAGTCTGTGGATAAACCTCCAGCTCAGCCAGCGCCTCCACCCACGCCACCAACTTCTCGAACGCGTCAGAACTCCACTACGAAATCGCCAAAGAGAGCTATGCAGAAGCCAGCTTCTGAGGACGTATCCCCCACCAAGGCCCCACAACTGCAGCGTCGTCAAGGTTCCTTAGATGAGGGCACTGCCAAGCAGCAATCGGAACAAGCCACCAAAAGGGCGACGCGTGGCTCAAAATCTCGTCCTCCCTCGCCCACAGCCAAGTCTTCACCGGAGAAGATACCTTCCATTTCGCGTCGCAAGTCCCGAGCGGATGAGTCGTCGTCGCCCAAGAAGCTAGCGAACTTGGAGCACGAGATTAATCAAAGGAAGGCGGCCAGCGGCAAGGCGACCAGTGCACTAGACAAACTTCTCAACAAGAAGCAGCAGCAGATGAATAATTCAGCGCCAGCTCAATCCTTGCCACCCAAGTCCCCCACGCCACCAACACAAACCCTGAAGGGTCAGGAGCAGGAGCTGGAACAGGAGCCAGCCACCGCCAACCGCCTGCCTGAACTAGAATCGAAAGCGCAGCCAGAACCCGACCCAGAGCCCGAGGTCGAATCGGAGACAGCGGCTGAGGCCGGCGAGCTGCCTATGGACATCGATGAGGAGTTGACCATAGTGCCCACGCATACCCAACTCTCCTCCACCGCCAGCAAGCTGGCCGACATCATCGATGACGAGCGTCCGCCAGCTGCTCCGCTGCCCGCTTCGCCGACTCCAACGCCTACCTCGAATGACGACGAATTGTCCGATGCCGGCAGCGATCTTAGCGAGCGCCGCCGCATTCGCTGGCGCTCTAGGCGGCGGAGAAGGCGGCGTAGCCACGAGCCCGACGAAGAGCACACGCATCACACCCAGCACCTGCTCAACGAGATGGAAATGGCCCGCGAACTGGAGGAGGAGCGTAAGAACGAGCTACTGGCGAATGCCAGCAAGTATTCGGCGTCCACATCCTCGCCAGCTGTCACGGTTATTCCACCCGATCCTCCCGAGATCATAGAACTGGACTCGAACTCGGCCAACTCAGGTGCCGATCAGCAACAGCAGCAGGCGCAGCCCGTGCAAGTGCAGGAGCAGTCCTTGCCTCCATCGCTGCTTATGCATTCACCAGCGACCGAGGCAGTTACGGCAGCCATCCAGCAGCAGCAGCAGCAGCAGCAGCAATTGCTGCCGCCGCACCATGACACGCCTATAATCGATCACCTGCCACCTGTGCTGACCACACCTGGGTCCGGTCGGTGCGTCTTGGAGCCCATTGTGGACACGATTCTCGAGATGGAGGACAGCAAGTTCGCCAACAATTTCGCCTCGAGCCTGGCCAGTGTTTTGAATCCCCCCAATGCGGGTCACATGAGTCTCCTCGGTGCCAGCATTGACAGCAGAAGTGGTAAGGAGATCTGCGAGGAGGACAGCACGCAGGCGACACGGAACCTATTGGAGAAGCTGCGCAAGACAAAGCGAAAGCAACAGGATGACTGCTGTTCCAAGGAAGCGGTCGACCTTTTGCCACCGACACCGCAAATACCTTCGGTGTTTCCCTTTCACAATGCTGCTGACCCGGAGGATATTATACACGTCCAGAAGGAACAGCAGCAGCAGCAACTACAACAGCAGCAGCAGTCGCAGGCACAAGCTCAGGCCTGTCTTTATGGCAACTCATCGGGACCCAACTCGGTGGCCTCGCTGACCATCAAGGACTCGCCCATGACTGCTAACAGTGGTAGCTATGCAAACAGCCTGACCAACACGCCCAATGCCACGCCCACCAACAATGCCAACAACCTCGGAGCGGCTAGCGGCGGTTTCCAGGTCAACTTTGGCAACGCCCAGCAGGGGCCAACGTTGAGCCTCTTCCTGGACAAGTCGCCCTTGCAGAAGGGAGCGTGTCCGCTGTCTAGCAATGGCGGTGGTGGTACAGGTGCTGGACCACCTGGAGCTACTCCCGACTTTGTGGACCTGGCGGCAGCGGCGGTGAAGAACAGTCTGGGCAGCTATCGCGGTGCAGCGGCCGTGCCCACACAATCAGGCCAATCGGGGACGGGCGGCGGCGGTAGTGGCAACAACAACAAGATGACCGACTACGATGAGAACACGCGAATGCAGTCGCCGTTCGGCAGGATTCCATGGAACGAGAACGATCTCATCGCAGAGCGGAGAAGCAGCTCGCCGAGCTCAGTATCCGAGTCGAACGATCCGCCTCCGCCTCCAGCGGCAGTTGCAGCTGCGGCAGCTTCGGCGGCCCGTACTCTCGCCCAGCTGGAAACCTGCAAGAACTTCTTCCACAACTATCCCAGTGGCAACGGCGGACCCCCAAGCAATCCCAACGCGGCGGCGCCCTTTAACCATGCACCTTTGGTGAATGGTATCGATACCATGCCCATGTTCAATCCTACTCCTACCCAGCAACAGCAGACGACACCAACGCACCAGCAGCAGAGAACGCCCAATAGCCAGTACAATGGTGGCATTTATCCCCAGCTGGCTGCCATGATGCATCCGCAGACAACTCCAACAGAAACGTCGCCCAGCCTGTATGGCAATGGTACTGTTGGAGGAGTCGTCGTAGGCGGAGTAGTACCGCCCCCTCAGGCCGCCACCCAGTACTCGGGTACGCCCTACTCCACGCCTAGCATGGGCATGCTACCCGTGCCACAGCCTGCTCTTCCCCCCGTGCCCGTTCCCGTTCAGACAACGCCAAATCATCAGCAGCAGCAGCAGCAGCAGCAGCTTGCCATGACATCGTCCCCGGTGGATGTCTCTGGCAAGATGCCGCCCTATCCCGGCCAGCTGCTAAGCAGTTGTGCTGAGGCAGCCGCCTCGATGATGCCTCCAACGCCGCCAGTACCAGTGCCAGTGTCAGTACCAGTCAGTGCTCCCAAGGATTCGCCGAACAAGAGGACCAGCAGCATCAGTGGGAGCTCAGCCAAGAAGCAGTCGCACAAATCCCCACAATTGCCGCAAGGAAAATCGCCAGGAAAGTCGCCCAGACAGCCACTTCAGCCACCAACACCGCCAGCACCCCCTCCTGTGGTGACTTTGCCTCCTACAAAGTACGACCCGCAGACACACACACTGCAGGGCAAGCCAAGGCAGCGTGCACCGCGAGGAAGCGCTGGCTCAGGCGGCCAGGGTCGAGGTAGAGGCAGGGGTCGAGGAAGAGGGCGCGGGGCGGGTGCTGGCGCCAGTGGCATGGCGATGTCCTTACAGCAGCAGCAGATGGCGGATTACGGCAGCAACACGCACATCGTTAACAATCTGGTGGGAACGCCCTTCGAGTTCAACAACTATGACGACGACATGGCCGGCCCGGTAGTGGAGAATCTGCAGTCGCTGCGGGACCGGCGCAGGAGCTTCGAGCTGCGAACGGCACGGGGACAGGCCAAGCATCCGCCGCCGCCTCCAACAACGACGACACCGAATACCGCGGCCACCGCTGCCACCAATCCGCTGCTTCATCCCGTACTCCCGGGACCCGTGGACATGAGAACCTATAATCTGGGCTTCGAGGCGCCGCACAGTACGGCCTCCCAAGAGGCTTATCAAAATAACCTGCTGGGCGCCTTTGACTCTGGCACCGCCGATCAAATGCTCAGTGAGTTTGACGAGGACGACGAGCGCCAGTTCCAGTCGGCGCTGCGGGCCACCGGTACTGGTACCTCGCCCAGCAAGCAAACACCGACGGCGACTGCTACGCCAGTGGCGCCTCCATCAGTTGCACCTAATCCGCCAGCCACGGCAGCGAACCTCCTCCTCCACTCAACAGAAGCGAATCAAATGGCGCCCAGTGCGATCGCCTCGGGCGTTGCCACGCACCTGGTGGAGGGCTCGCTCGTGGAGGCTTCCCTAGAGGCAACATCGGAAGAGGTCTCCATCGACTCGGACACCACGCTCACTCTGAACACCAAGCACTCTGCCAGCAGTCAGTTGAAGCTGAAGATCAAGAGTCCTCTGGCCTACACCGAGCACTTCACGACGATGGCGAACAGCAGCAGTCTGACGCTCTCCAGCACCTTGGTCCAGTCTTCCAATGCCGTACAGACAACGGTGTCCACCTCCACGGTGGTGAATGCCTCGTCTGCGGTCAGCGGCAACTCGCGGCGCATGCGGAAAAAGGAGCTGCTTAGTCTATACGTGGTCCAGAAGGATAACCTGAACGACGACAGCTCATGCGGCTTGCCAGCCGCCTCGGACAGCCTGCCGCTGGATAACCTTCTCCGCAAGTCTGAGGAGGAAGAGGAGCTCTCCTCCTCCGGTTCTAAGAGGTTCAAAAAGAACTCGAGTAGCCGAGAGCTACGCGCTTTGGATGCCAACTCCGTCCTAGGGGAGGAGCAGATGCTTTCCGGGGCGGCAGTGGCAGGAGCCAGTGCGGGAGCCTCCGCCGGCGACGGCAGGCGGCGCAGCGCTTGCAGTTCGGGCAGCAACAACAACGACAACAATGGCAAGACGGGAGCGGCCAGCAGTGCAGGTAAGCGGCGAGGGCGAAGCAAGACTCTGGAGAGCAGCGAGGACGATCACCAAGCGCCCAAGCTCAAGATCAAAATCCGGGGGCTGACGGGGACGAACGAGACGCCTTCGGGGATGTTGACCAACACGAGTCACGAGGGCCAGAGCTACAGCTACGAGATGACCCGACGAGCCTGCCCGCCAAAGAAACGACTGACCAGCAATTACAGCACGCCCACGCTTGAGGAAATAAAGCGGGACTCGATGAATTATCGCAAGAAGGTGATGCAGGACTTTGACAAGGGCGAGGACAACCATAAGCGCGAGGGCCTCGCTCGTGAGGAGGAGGAGTCCCTGATTATGCCACCCATGCCGCCGAGCAAGCGGCCCAAGTCTTCCAAGCCCAAAAAGGACAAGAAGGAAAAGAAGAAGCGTCAGAAGCAGCAGCTGATACTGAGCAGCAGCAGCTCCACGACAACCACCATGACTACCACGTTGATTGAGAACACGGCCAGCGCTTCGCCGGGGGACAAGCCTAAGTTGATCCTGCGCTTCGGCAAGCGAAAAACGGAGACCATAGCAGCATGTGTGGAGCAGCATCCAACAGCAGCAGTAGCAGCGGCAGCGGTGGAGGCGGCGGCACCCCTGCGCCTTAAGATAGCCAGGAACTTGACGGGCGGCGGTTACATTATCGGGACAAAGAAGGACGAGCCACCGGCGGAAACCGCATCCCCTGTAACAGACCACCACCTGCCCCTGATGACGACGCCACTTGGCGAGGCCTCGCCGCAGGGCCTGCTGCTCAACAGCTTCACACCGCATTCCCAAAATGCGAATGCCTCTCCGGCCCTGCTGGGCAAGGACGCGGGCACACCGTCGCCGCCCTGCCTGGTGATAGACTCCAGCAAGAGTGCCGATGTCCACGACTCGACCTCCCTGCCCGAGGGTGGCCACGGACTGCCTGTGTCGTCCCTCGTGGGCGCCACAACGCCGCTGTGCGTCAACGTGGGCAATTACGAGAATAGCAACAACTCACTGCCCTCGGCCAGTGGTACCGGATCCGCGTCCAGCAACTCCTGCAACAGCAACTCGAACAACAACAATAATAACAATAACAGCAACAACAACAATAGCAGCGGAAGCGGAGGAGGTCCTGGAGCCGCAGGCGGCGGCGGAGGAGGCAGTTTACTTCCATTGAAAAAAGACTGTGAGGTTAGATGATAATCATAGAAAGCGAGTACGCGTATTTTCCATCCCTATTAACAAGATTCCCTCGCCCCTTTCCTTGGTAGAACGAAGATCCGGTTCCCCCTAATCGAAGTTTGATTTGTACAGTTAGCTCGTAAGTTCCTATCCTGCTCCTGCTCCTTCCACTGCTCTCTTTTATCTGTCCGTCACTGGTTTGTTATGATGATTGCCTCGGCGTAAACACAACATATTACCCATATATACCCATAATATATATGATTAATTAACTCCAAAAAAGTAAAGTAAAGTTAAATTGTACATTTTTAGTGGAAGCATCCTCTGTACTTTTAAGGTCTTTGTAAATCACTGTATTAAAGTTTCCGAGTTGAAAAGAGAACAGCAAAAGAAGAAAAGTCTAACCTAAAGATCCAAAAATGCTCTTGGTTTAGGTCGCCCATAAGTCCTTCCACGCCCCTCCTCCACTCACTAATGGATGATCGATGAAAGCCAGCATATACACAT
>JAEIIO010005035.1:0-19608 GCA_018874655.1 Drosophila diplacantha | reverse complement strand
TATTAGATATTAGATTTGAAAACTATAAAGAAATGCCTTCTGTTTTTGATTGTTCTGAATAATGTTTTGTATAAATATATACCCTCATATATATTTTCTTTTTGTGTAAGTGAGGTCTCGCCACGCCCCCTGCCTTCGTTAGAATTCTTTCGGAGGGCATCGCTGGCTGAATCAGGAGCAAATCGTCCAACGCCAACGTCTCCATGGCCATATCCGTGGCGTCCATCGGTTGTCCCCCGTTCCGGCGTTGTCTGCGTTGCCTCAAGTGGGGCAGAGTCCGAGAATCGCAATTACGGCGAGGCGGAGAAGATGCCGAAAGTCTGGGAATCCGGTTGCCGGGCGGCAGCGGTGGTGGGACTGTATTTGGGTCGCCTTCCTCGAACGGTGACTGCAATTTTTTGGCATGATTCATGACCGCACCAGGCTAAGTCCTCGTCCCAGTCGTCTCCGCGCGACTTGGCACATACCAACACTGGCATAAAATCCCCCTTGAACTGCAAATTATCTTTCCCTTTTAAAATTAATACCTTGAAGCTAATCTATCAGCAAGCTCTGTAAATAAAGGGTTTGGCAATAATTAGTTTTCCACAAGCCAACAGCCTATCGAGAGTAGTCAGTACATAAGCTTGGTTATTAAGTTTTTTGGGCACTCAATTCAAGTTTACAAATTTGTTTTTTCAAGTGTTAAATCGCTCTTGAAAGGGCGCTGGGAAGCTGGGCGGAGAGCAGCTGGGGACACCCCTGTAGATGCTGCAGCCTGCGGCTTCGCAGGTCGTTCAATGTGTTTGGGTCCTTGCCACAAAGGAGAGCGATTCAAAAGCCGATAGCTTCGTGTAGGGACCCGGCAACTGCACATCTTGCCAGGGAATATGTAAAAATACCAAGAAATATCTATATAAGATATAAAAATATGTATACTCTAAATACAAATTCCAATTTGGTATGCATAAACATTTCCTCCAAGCTTCCTTGAAGCAGAGCTTCAAATTGGTCTTGCTAACTAATTAAGTGGCCAAACTCCAGATAGTATAAGTTCTAAAACTGTTGAAACCCATAACTTTGAAATGCATTTCTTCGGGAAGTCTCCTTGATTTCATCCACTGAATAAAATCGCTTTCTTATCACTGGCCAGTTATCGAACTTTGTCCTTGCGAACGCGAGCAGCCGCTTGTTTATCGCTCTGGTTATTGGCCAAAATATATAGCATTACCCGCTATATGGCCTTATATCGTTTGCGATTTATTGGAATGGCTTAAAGCTGCGAATTTTGCCTGCCCCCCGCCTTTTGTCTTACTTTCCCTGTGCAAATTTTGCATCGTAAATTCGCCACGTGCTGCCGTTGTCTGAACCTCTTGCGCTCTCCCTGCTTTTTGTGCTCCTGCTGCTGGCTTCTATTGTTATTGAAAATTGATGAACACACACACAGCCGGAAGATTAGCGGCTGCGGGGCGCCAGTAAAAGTGCTGGGAAAGTTATTGCAGCCTGCATCTCCGAGCTGTAAATCTAGCGAAAGTGAAAATCGCCAGCGACAAAAAGAACGCACTCACACAGAATGCAAGTGAAAAGTTTTCCAGCTGCCACAGCCTGCAAAGGACACATTCTGGTCGACTGACTGGATTTCCATTTGCATTCCGCCAGTCGAACTGCTCCCAACTTGCGGCATTAAAATGCGATCTCAGCCTCGTCCCGGCCACAAATTGGGGCGGACATTTTCGAGGGCCGCGAAAAGTGGTCCTGGCCAAGGTGAAAGACTCGGAGAAAGTTGCCCGGGATAATGGATTAGGTTCATGATTAATTCATAGCCAGCTTCATCGATGGCCCCTCAAGCGATAAATATAGCTCTTCGAGCAGCTACAAATAATAATCGTTACTTTCGAGCAGGTGAGCCGGGGAAATAGCAGAAATATTGAGAAGAATAATGCCAGTCAAAGTTGGAAATTCCATGTACAACCTAGAAAAGGTTGAGTTCGATTGGTAGAAAGTCAAAAGAAGGTGACAGGCGGTAAATAAGCAACACAAATAGTAATAGATCCTTTTGGAAATGGGAACTTGAGGCCACCTTTGAGTTTAAATCGAATTGTAAACCCATTAGTTTCCTGCTTATATCATTTATAATTATTATTAAGTCCCCCCGAAGGATCACAGTGCCAGTGTCGGCGCACATCCTCAGCCAACTCCAGTCGGCGTGGCACTAACTTTTCTGATCCTGTCCTGGCTGGGGCCACGTCCCAGGGCCACCCCACCCCGAGGAGCGGAGGCAAGCGCAAAAAGCCATTGAAAAGTTTTCAGCTCTTAAGCACACTTGCCCCTTGGCCTCCTTGCAACCAGCCCCGAGGAGGCGGAGGAGGAGCTCCTGTCCTGTCCTGTGCGTGGGCCTTAATAAACTTTTCAAATGTATGATTGATGATGTTGCCTCTTGCCGCGGCAACATGAGCGCGGCAAGTTCCCGCTTGGCATTCTGTAAGCGAGTCGCGGAGCGCCTCGCTAATTGTTGTCCTCGAAATGCAGCAAATGTAATTAGAGAAATGAGGATTCAGCTGGGGCAGAGTGACGAAACGGGTGCGCACTGCGAGTGCGTTGACAAATTTTTGATTGGACATTTTGCCGGCGGAGAAGGGGAGGCAGCAGTGCCCGTAAATGCTTATTTAATGGATGAGGCCTCCTGCATGATTGATGCTGGCGGTGGCGAGTGGTAGATGTGTTCTGCCTCAGAAGCCTTCCTGGGGTTCCCATGTAGGTCCTTGAAGCCCTTGTCAAGAGATTCGAGAAAAATGTTGCTAAATAGGGAGAGGAGAGCAATGGAATGTGGTGCCTCCTGGACCTTCTTTACACCCCCTGATACATTCTCCCTCAAAATTCTAAGCCGCAGTATTTCCGCATGAATTTTCCACACCGCGTGGGCCAAAAGGCATTTGTTTCCCTTCGCCAAGTGCCAGTTGTTGGTTAAGGAGCTGGACTGGCAGCGGGCGTGGCCTGGCCGAAAGGCCATTTGGCCCAGAATTGGGTTAGTTGGCTCATTGACTCGGCGAGAGGGAAAGGCGGCGACGAGTGTTTTGATAAATGAAGTTGTTGTCGCTGTTTCAGTTGCAGTTGCCACTCACATTTTCCCTCGTTTTTCTCTCTCCACTCTTCCCCTCTGCAGCCAGCATTAATGTTGGCCAGTTTGCCAAATGAGCCCGGTTGCAGGCGGGCAGTGACGGGGACGAGGCGGCGGACACTCGAACATTTTTAAGCTGCAACAAAAGAAGGCAGGGCAGGGAGGCGAACGGAACGGCGTGGAACGGAAGTATGACAACAAACCGCAAATAAAACGGAGTAGAGTAAAACAGAATGCAGCTGGGAAGCCGGGGGGAGGGCTGACTGGAGCTGACTTTGCCGGAAATGGCACTGCGCTCTTCTTCGCTTCCATCATTTGTACTCCATTTTTTCCCCAGTTTTATATTTTTTCGTCGCGCGGCTGTTGTGCAGCTGCAAATTGCATTTATCTTCCAGTCTGAGCTTCCTTCTTGGATATTTTTTGCTTACTTCTGTCGCTCCTTTCCCACAGACACACGAATTGTATTATTTATGCGGGCGTGGTGGAGAATAAGGATTGCATGTGGCCGCTCTTAGGCTGATTTTATGCAATTTGCTTTCAAGTGCCACTTGGAAGGCAGGCAGAGCTCCGGCGAGGGGCAGAGCGAGGAGTACAGTGCCCCACGAGTGGAATAAGTAATAATTTAGTAATAACAAATAAGCAAAGAGCGATGATTCGACCTGTTTAATTTTTAAATTACAATTTGAGCTGCACCTGACGAGTGTTCAGGGGTTTTTAGGTGTTTGATTTCAGTATTATCATAGCTATCAAGTGGCAATGTTTTTATTAACAGTACTTAACCCCCAAGGGCCATAGAGGCCCGTCTGCCAAATACCTGAATTCCACTTCCATCAAGTACTTCCCCTTATTTAAAATAATTGTATTAACAATGCGCAAACTTCAGCTGACTCGCCGCTTGTGAACTGCACTGCAACCTGGCAGGCATGTGGAAAATTATGTGTAGTGTGCATCTTTCAGGAAGCCTGCTCCCTGCCCCACCTCAGTGCCCTTTGTTGCCCTCACCTGTGCATAATTTGATGGCTTTCACTGCCCTGCCTGAGCGACACAAAAGGAGAACCGAGCAGATCTCGGAGTTGCAAGCCTATCAAGTAGATCACAGACTACTCCCCTCCGAATGTATTCACTTCTCCCGCCCGTTGCAGTTCCTTTAAATATCCTCCATAATTTCCCCAGGCCAACTTTACCACTTTAATTTAATTTCAAGTCATTCCGTTTGCCGGACGAACCATAATAGCCGCCGAGCTAAGCCTGCACTGGGAGAAACTTTACCTCAAGCTGAATATGTTAGTACGTAACTTAGTTCCAGGGAAACCAAGACTTTCGCTCTGTGCAGCCCACGAAGAGTGCAACAAACAAGCAGAGCAGGAAAAAAGAGAGGGGAAAATAGAAAGTGTTACCTTCTTTCATGGGCCGTGACCAAAATCACCGGCGGGGCCAACACAACCCAAATCCCGGCTGCCGGAGGAGCTGGCTGGCGCTGGCGAGATGCCGGAGAAGCAGCACTCAACGCTCCTTAGGGTCTCATGCATATTCAAAGAGCATTTCATGAACTCATAAGCACGCTACTCACACCCAGGCCGACGGCCCGAGGTCCTGCACCAGCAGAGCTCCTGCTGCGGCTCCTCCTCCCCGCAGCAGTGGCAACACTGCTCCTGCAACCCGGCGTGGTGCCACACCACATCAAGGTGTCCGTGTCAATGCCAGCGGCCCAGCCAGGAGCTGAGATTAAAGTGATGGCTTGGGTGGGCGTTAAGTTGGTGCCGGAAGGGGTGCGAGGTCGTCGTGGTGGTGGTGTGCTGGGGGTGTGGCGTGGCCTGGGTGGCCCGGTGGCGCAAGGGATTGCTGGGGTGGAGGTCAGCATTGGTCAGTTGCGCCCAAGTGGAGCGCTTTTAGGTCTTTCCGGTGTGTAATTAAATCAGTTTAGCTTTGGTTTTGGATATTCTGAAAAATGTAAACAATCTAACGACAATTATTGGTCTTATCTGAAGAATGCGAATAGTTAAAGCCGGCTTAATCGGTACACAAATCCCTCAAAGAGCGAACCTTTGACTGCTCACGAATTGGGACCCTGCCCCAAAGCACTTTGCATTGGAACCGATTTGTGGCAACACAATGAAACCTGAAAAACTGGCCAAGAATATGCAGGGAAATTTTTTAACCAGCAACACACACAGCTCGCTCCTTGCCAGGAGCTCCTGCAGCTCCTCGAGCTCCTGGGTCCGGTGCAAATGAAATATGAATAACGCAATAAAAACGTCTCCAGATGCGAGTGTCTGAGCGCGTGTGCCGGGATAAGGGGACACAATTTGCATCTCACCGCACCCGACACCACACATAAAGTGACAGTTACATTTGTCGTTCGCTGCAAGCCCGTAAACGAAGCAACTGTCGCAGTAAACAGTTGCCAGTAACCATTTGCCAGCAACCATTTGCCAGTTGCCAGTTGCCAGTTGCCAGTTGCCAGCAAACCCCCCCGTACATGGGGCGAAAAGTTGCTGTAATTCGAGCTTCTGCTTCGGCTTCTGCTTATGCAATTAAGGCTGTAGGTAATTCGCACTGGGTTTGATGGTAAATTACCGCTCGAAATGTCATTTACCGAAGCTCAGAAGGAGCTTCACTGAGCTCTCCTGCTCAGAATAATAAAATAAATATGGTTTGGGGTAATCTAGCCTTTAAAAATAAACCCAAACTCTGCATCCGTTAATTAAATATATCATATATTAGGAGGCCTTTAAAATAAATGAAATCTGTACAAGAAACAGCCTTTATAGCTTGCCAATTAAATTATATATTTACCTATTTATAAGTACCTGGCGTACAGCTCTCCTTGGCTCACATTAACTTCCTTGAGACTCGACGCTTGTTTTGTTTGTTTTCCTCATCAGCAGTGTGTTTTTCCTGAAATTACACCTGCTAGATGCACAGATACTCAGATACCCAGATACCCAGATACCCAGATACTCAGCTGGTTTACAGCCCGATACAGGCACCAACTTAGCTCGTTTCTCCTACTGCATCTCGCCGGATAAGGATTCGGATTGGGGCATGACGTTGATGGTTTTGCATACGCTTATTGCGGGGTGGTTAGTGGATTATATCGGTTGGCCCCACCACCTTCCCCCCATTTGTGTTTGTTTGTGAAAGCGCGACCTCTCCCCAGACCCCAGTCACAGGCACACACGCGGGAACACACGGGAACACACGGGAACACACAGGAACCCTCTTCAGGGACCGGCAATGCCACTTCCATTACCCCTTTGGCCGTCGAGTTTTGTGCAAATTTGTTACCAGCTGCACTTGAGAGCTCCACGGCATGTGTGTGTGTATCTTGCAGTTCAATCCTCAGCTCCAGCTCCAGCTTCAGCTTCAGCTCGGTGACGCATTGCATTTTACGACTCTCAAACTCGTCCACGGACCCATCTCCGAGTCTGTGTGTTATTACTACATTTTCCGCATTTTTTATTTTTATTTTTCTTTTTCCTTCTGCTTTAACCCCTGTGGCCCCTTGTTGTTGTATTTCCTCAATGTCAGCAAAAACTGGAACATCTCTGGAAGGCTGGAGAGCTGCAGTGCTGCCGTAGTCAGTTTTTGTTTGCGCTTTGCATTAAGCGTGCTCGGCGGGTTCCAACTCCCGGCTTCCCCGGTTTCATGGCTGATCTCTGATTACACATAAAGAGGGGTTGCACATACATTCTTCGAATGGAAATTGTATGGAGTTAACAGATGTATACGAGCATGCAGAGAGTGTGTATGGAGGCAGCATCTCTTCCATCTCTCCCAGTCTATCCAGAGTCACCAGCAGTCCCAGTTCCGTTTATTGACCCGTCTTATCACTCCAGGACCTTGTTAGGAACCCATCAAGCAACCAAATTCCTGCAGGATCTAAGGCTATGCCATATTGCCCTGTAAAGTTGAACGCGATAACAGCTTTCTCGCTTTTTCACGTTTTGCATATTTACGGCCCAAGTCGTTTCGTGGCTGTCACTCATGACGGCTGCCGCTTCGGCTGACAGCCAACCAATTGCACTCCCAACGCCCGCCTGTGTGTGCGTGTGCGCTTCCCCCTCGCCATCGAGTGCTAACTGCCAATTGCTCATTTGTCTTCCGGTTGTTTCAATCTGCGGCCGCCTCTGCCTGCAACTCCCCTCCTGCTGCTCGGCGTGCCTGTTGCGGCGTCTTTTAAAAGCCGCAAAGTGCACGGCAACAAATCAATTTGCCATAATCACCGAGTTAACGGGCAAGTCGACACACGGCGCAGGTGATTCAAGGTAAGAGCGAAAGTGAGGAGGCGGCGGCGGAGACCCGTAATTGAGCCCCTGTCCCCTTGCCAGATGTGTCGATGCGCTTGCCAGTGGCACTGCCAGTGGCAGCCTCAATGCAATTAGCTCCTCAAAATCACTCACAAAAACATATGGTATCTTATATATTGTATATAATATCTTTAATATTAAGAAATATGGCTAGAATCTGGGGTATTAATTGGTCTTTGTACGATAATATGGCTCCATGAAAGCTGTACTTGTCTGGATTGTAAATTAAGTTCTATCAAGTAAAGCTCTGGATTATAAAAGTCTGTTAGATTGCAATTAGCAGAATCGCGAATTAAAGTGTAGAGTTACTCAAATTCAAAACTGAATACTATTTCTCAGCGTGTACATTTGGCATCGCAAATGAAAGGCAAGTGAATTGGCCGCTTTCCGTTTTAAAAGCGCCCAAAGAGAGAGACAGAAGGAATTATAGAGACAGACACAGAGAGGGAGACAGCGAGAGAGAGGGGGAGAAAGACAGAGAAAGACGCAGAAACAGGGGAGACCATGTGTGGAAGGGAGACACGAAATCGCAATTAAGTGATTTTATGGTCGCGTATTTCAATTTATTTCCAATCGAGCGTTGTCAATCTGCCACCCTCGGAAACTGGGAAAACTCCGCGCTTTCAGAGAGAGAAGGAGATTGTGAGAGAGAGCGGGAAAATGAGCGGGAGATGGGGGAGAGGCAGCGGAATTTCCCGGCTTCTTCTCCTTGCCATATCCTTGCCGTGTTGACATTGACATGTAGTCGCGACTCGCGACGGCGGCGAGGGGGCGAACCCTAGGCTTTCTTTCAACATTAAGCGATATTAGATTTATAGCAGAGCACACTCGCACTCAGGCATCAGCGCCATCTTGTTATCTTTTTACTACTGTCAATGGCTGCACTTCCGTTTCCGGTTTGGGACTGCGTGTGTGTGCATCGGTACGTACTTGCACGAACGTGCTTTATCCTGTCAGCGAAAGCGAGGCGACTTGATTACTCTGTCATTTGCTTGGAACACACTTGGAATACACCACCCCGCACACACCGCACACTTTCTTTGGACTTGTAATCACTGAGGGAAGGCAATACGAAAAAATAAATGTATTTAACTAGTATGTCTGTGTTACATTTGGGTTCCGATTCGGGAAAATACAAAAGTAAAAGTGGTTTAGGTGGAACTCGGAGCTCTTAGAAGGCTCTACATCTTTGAGGAATATATTGGAGTACTACAGAGATTCTCCCCGACAGACAATTAAGCAAAAGTTCAAATTTCGTCAAGGTGTCCCCTTCCAGGCAATTCCCCTCCATATTTTCATATTTACTAGCAGCATTTTCTGCATATTTGTGTGTCTGTCGCCTTGATTTCCCTCGTTAGAAATGCGTTAACTATGCCGACCTGCCTGTGTTCCTGCCCTGTTCACATTACCCTCGGTGCGTGCGTGTCAGTGTCATTTGCGACTTCCGTTTCCCCGTCGCTCTCGAGCTGAAATCCGATCCGCTCCGCGGTGCCCCTGCTCCCTACTCCCATCCTCCGCTTCCTTCCTTTTTTTCTGGTTAGCCGGGGAACTTTTGATTTGAGGCAGCGACTGAGAACGTTTTGACACATCGGCCGCCAGATGGTATCGGTTGGTGCGGCCCAGGTGCTCGGTGGATGGGTCGCCGCCCCTCGCCGGTGGGTAATTCCTGTACGTTTTTTGACGCATGGCCATAAAAAATGATGATGGGGATCATGCACGTGCCCTACGCTCAATTCATCAGCAACACCTACAAAACGAATCAAATTTCGGTACACTGCCAGCAAAGTATTGTTTATTTTACAATTTGACTCTTGAAATCTCAATTAGATTATTGGTTCAACACAAGCGATTGACTTTTAGCCTAAACGGTCTCAAGGGAGTAGTGAATAGGACGCCTGTTTGTAGATGCCTGCATTCTCTCAGTGTATTCTGGCCCTGTGTGTGCTAAAGGAGGTTGCGGTAAAGAGGAGGCCAGTTGATGGGGCAACGCCTGACACTTGGCAAAAATATTGCCATTTAAGCTTCGGACGCAGCGTTTACGCCCCTGACAGGACCCGAATGGATATGACGATAAATGGCAAAGGAGCAGTGGAGCAGTGGGGGGAGGAGGGCTCCCAGGAATGGGAAAAATCGGGCCATGGAAAGCGGCAACTGGAAATAGTTGGGGGCGGTGTGGGTGCCAACTGGCACAGGGTGTCAGTTAGTGAATGATTGCATTCGTTTGCATTTGATGGCCATGTAATTGGTCATCTCACCGAGAATATATCAAACTGTATGGCCCGAGTTCCGCTCACAACGAGTGACTGGGTTCAAAATTGCATTGGTAATGTCGACGCAAAAAGCCAAAGTGTAAACCTTTCTGGCAGTTGTCAAAACTAACCAAGAGACGAAGAGTGTTCTCTCAAAAGTGTACAAAAGCTACTCGATTAAAAAATATATACAAAAAACATAGCTGACTGGGGAAACCCAAAGAATTTCAATACTCTCTGTAAGGGCATAAAAAACGAGGATACACACGTCACGCCAGCGGCATGGTCAGCAGTTTTAGTTGATTTTTTACGGCTCTCGAATTAGCACTTTACGCCGGGGCATCTTCCTGGGTCAGTGGAGTCTGCCACCGTCAGACAGCTAAAAAAATATAAATTGAAAATGTAGAAGGACTAACGACATTATTTATGGGCTGGCTGATGGTCTCCCTCCCGGCAGGGAAGCCTCTTTGGAAGCTCCAGTAAGTCCTAAAATTATGTTTCATTTGATTTTACTATCAATAGCTCGCTGATAATTCACAAAGCTAATGAGTACTCCTGGGTATTTTCGCCCGGCAATTCTAAAACCCAATTGATTCAGCGGCACATAAACTGTGGCTATTTATTATCATGATTTACTTAGCGAGACTCCCTCCGCACACACGGGTGAGTCCTCTGGGGACACTGCACTGTACCTGTTTTTTACCCTATTTTTGCTCTACTTCTGCGAAACGGGTGCGTGGAACGTGTGTGTGCGTGGCACCTGCTCTGGCACCTGCACCTGCCGCCCCAGGGCATGCCCTCTTTTCGGCAGAGGCGAAGGAAAATTCGGGGGGAGGCCGGGCAGCGCCACTTGCGAGTGCGGTTTAACAAAACGCGGCCAGTTTGTCACCCGCATTCGGAATTCCCACATCGCACATTCACATTGTTTGGCCGGGGAGCAAACTTTCAGCGTTCCTGCTGCACCCCTTAATTATTCATGCGACCCGCTGGCCCCGCGACTGCAGTTGCAGCTGCAGCGAAACTCGGACTGCTCTCTTTTCGCCCGGCACTGCAGCCAGCCATCCGCGAACCAGATCGGGCCTGAATCAATTCAGATTATCGTTGCAGCAGGGGAAAGTGTACATAAAAAAATATGTACTATATACCGTTCCAGTTTAAACTGTCTGCCCTTTCGTAATCTCATCAGAGATCGCATCAAGATTTAACAATTTATTTCACAATTTATCACCAACCTTTGGATTAGATTTGAAAACAAATGAAAAGAAGAACTAGAGAGTTTCCGCAGAGCCGCAGGTTGCTTTCCCACTCAGAAAAACCCTTAAAGTTACCCCCTTTTCTTGCACGTTTATTTTAACCAATGCTTAAATTTCTTGTTTATAAAACAGGAGTGAGGGGTAGTTGTGGCTCCCCCTTGGTGTGCATTCATTTACAATAATTGCGTGCATTTGCCGCGCACAATCCAAACTCAAAGTGAGCTCGGCGGATAACAAAGAATGAGCGAATAACCGAACCAGCAGTTCCATGATAATTTCAGCTTTTCTTTGGGCTATTGAAGTTGCGTGGCACTTGCCTGCCATTCCGCCGCTTTCCACAGCTTTCCACCGCTTTCCCGCGTGTTTTCGTTTTCGTTTTCGTTTTCGCTTTGGCTGCGGCCTTGCCTGCCAATGCCAAGCGTTTTGTTGTTTAGTTCCATTGAAATTTATGGCGTTGTTTACACAAAAATTGCATTCGCCGTTTGCAGTTGAGTAAGCAGAGAAAAAAAATGGAAACGAGGAGCAGCAAAAACCGAAAGGAGTTCAGAAACGAAGTTGAAGACACATAACTAGAAGCAAACAGAGAGAAGCTGAAGGAAAAACTGCAACAACAGAGGAGCAGGTGCAGCTGCTCGAGCAAAATTCTGCGGAATAAATAAATATCTTGGCTGAAATTTTCCCAGTCATCGAGTCGTGTGGTGGCAAAAAAGTTTCCCCCGCCAGGCACCGCTCCCATCTGGGCCGGCGCTCGCCAATTCCCCTCCTTCGTTGTCAGCTTTCTATGCCAAAGCCACGCCCAGTGCCAGCGGCTAATTAAAGGCGTCGGTTAAGGCTGGATAATTAGAGGGAACGTATTGGGGGCAGCGCCATCGCTGCGTCTACGAACCGGGCTATGCACTGCGTATACGTTGTATTCAGTAGGTTTACATTGCGTATACGCAGTAGCAGCTAAAAATCACGCATACGTAGTGGGAGCCTTGCATTGCGTATGCACTGTGGGAGAAGTAGGAGCTACACATTGCGTATACGTAGTGGGAGCCAGGCATTAGGTACACGTAAAAGGAGTTAAAAATTGCGTATACGTAGCGGGAGCCAAGCATTGCGTATACGTAATGTGCGCTATGCATTAAGTATACGTAGAAAGAGGAAAAAATTGCGTTTACGCAGTGTGAACCTCGCATTTAAGGCACTGGGACCTAAACATGGTAGTGGGAGCTATGCATTGCGTATACGTAATGTGAGCTAAGCATTAAGTATACGAAAATGGAGTTAAAAATTTCGTATACGCAGAAAGAGTTAAAAATTGCGTATACGTAGCGCGGGAGCCATCCACTGCGTATACGTAATGTGAGCTATGCATTAAGTATACGTAGAAAGAGCTAAAAATTCGTTTACGCAGTGTGAACCTTGCATTTAAGGCACTGGGACCTAAACATTGGGTGGACGTAGTCTGAACCTTACATTGCGTATACGCAGTGTGAGCCATGCATGGCGTATACGTAATGTGAGTAAGTATACGAAAAAGGAGTTCAGAATTGCGTATACGTAGCGCGGGAGCCATCCATTGCGTATACGTAATGCAGCTATGCATTAATTATACGAAAAGGGAGTTATAAATTGCGTATACGCAGTGTGAGCCATGCATGGCATACGCATACGTAAAGGTGCCAGTAAGCACCTAAATTGTTCCATTTTTTAAATGGTTAAAACAGCAATATACAGAATATATACACATATATTTTATGAACACCCCTTAGCCGAGACAAACACATGTTTATTCCGACAGACATTCCGCTTCGCTTTAAGTATTTAACAGGTAACATTCAAGAAAACTTCTCTCCCTCCTCTTTGCCAGCGCCTTGTACTCTGCAATTTACAATAAACTTTGCACCAATACTCAATTGGTTGTCCAGGCCATTTGGGGATTTGTTTACAACCGCCTTACAGCGGCGAGAAGCCCTGTCCGTTGTCCTGGCCGAGTGGTGCTGTTATTCATTAATATCGTCGCCGCAGGCGGGAGGGAAATGCCGGGTTCCTGGACACTGGACACTGGATCCGGGACGGCTCCGGTAAACTAATCAGGAGTTCATGGATTGCCACTGCGACTCGGATCGGGTGGCACATTTGCGCCAAGCCCATAAACTGTGTGCGGGTGTTGGGGGAGCCAGTGGCAAAACAAGAGGACACGGCAAATAATTATTAAGGACTCGCACAAGCCAACTGAAAGCGACGTTGTCCGGTGGAAATGCGGCAAAGCTGGCTGGGTGGAAAATACAGGAAAATACTGTGAAAATACAGAGGAAATACAGAGAAAATACGGGAAAATTGCATTTGCCTAGTAGGCTAAATTAGACGTCCGGGGTTTTGTTTTGAGACTCAGATTTCTGCTTTCGCTTCAGCTCTTTTTCCCATTTTAATGTTGATTCCCCTTTCGATTCCAACTGCAGTTGCACTTGTGCTTGTACTTGCCACTAAATGGGGCAGGTCTAGCTTTATTTAGACTTCTGCTTTTCTCTTTAAAATATTGTAAAATCATAAGTTCTGTAGAAACCAGGGAAAGCCGTTTGATATGTTAGATTTTGATCACTGCTTCGGCTTACTGATCCTCCTCCTGGCTATTTAATATCGCATCAAGCTCATGCCAAGGAATTCCTTGCGTTTGGATAAACGAAACACGTTCTATTAAGCAGATTATCTTCTATTAAAAGGCCTCCTTTATAGTCTGGCTCAGGTAATTACTACATCGCAGCTCCCCTTGCACAGTTCCGAAGGCAAAACCCAATGTACCCATTGAAAAATTCGAATATTTATACTCGAATATGGAAATAGGAGCCCCTGGCTGTCTGCGGACAAATGGAGAGCCATAAACGTGTACATTTATTTATGCGTGTTCACTGTTGTGTGTGCGTGCGTTTGACAATAAACACATTTGCAAGTGCGGCGGCACGGGGCCGGGGAGAACACGCAAAGCAATCATAAAATGTGCTTTTTTGGTTACCTTAATGCGATTGTCACACACAAATACAGTGGCACACCCGGGAAGGCGAGCAGGCAGTCGATTAACACCAACACCAGCCAACGGCCGACCTACACAGGTTTCCTTTCCTTTTTTTCTCCTTTTTTTGGGGGCAATATAAAGCATACGCCGCATATGACAGCCGCCCGAAAAGCCCCCGGCAAAGCGCTCGCCGCAAAGGTCCGTTTAACTTAACGTTTCCCAGGCGAGCAACAATCCACACACGGTGTGTGTGCACACCCACACAGTGTCGCATAAAAGTCTCCGCCAAAACGCACACCTTGCCAGCTGAATGCGCAAGTGAGCCAGGATAGCACATCCCCGATCCCACCTCCCACGTCCCACATCCGCATTCGGGACTCGGGTCCCGGCCAGGCCATGTGCCGCTCGAATTACTCGGCGCCGTCTAACTGCCTCAAGGCTCGTTTGAGCTGTTTAGGCCAGCCGCAAGATGTGGCCAGGTGTGTGTAGGCCAGGTGGGCACAAGCCCCGCCTGAACGTGGCCTAGGGCGCCCAGAGAGTGACGATTAATCCAAAAATCGACACGATTATCATTATTGTGGGTGAATTTCAGGGAAATTCGCACAGAACTTGGCTGCGGACTTATCTTTCCAAGACTTAAATTTCTATAGAGGGTATAGAAATACCTTTGTGAAATTGGGATATCATTTAGGGCATATATTGCGGTTTAGTTGTACCACTTAACTAGGTAAATTCTTAGCTTGAGAAATAACCCACTAACAAACTAAAAACTAACTGAAAAAAGGTGTCAAACTAGGCAATATTAAGAGCATTTGTTGCCTTGAGAAGGCTAATGAAAAGTACTTTGAAAATATATTAAATTGCTGAAGAACTGAACGGCAACAATTTAAAATAAACCCAAGCTTTACAGATTGAATAGATAACTTGGCATGAAATTTAATGTATATAAAACCACTTTTGTTTCCCCAAATTCTGTGGCAGCAATACCTATGAAGAATGCCGCCAGTTAAAACCCAACCAAATCCAACTTGATGCCTTCATGGCTTCATAACCATTCGGTATTAGCCGGAGCAGGCACTTCCAACTCCCAGGCCCACCTCCATCGTCCATGTCCGTCGTCCATCGCCGGCACTCGTGCAGAGCCACGGACATGGAGCATTGTATTATATATTCCCGTATTATGGCCATTGTTGCTATCGCCTCCCCTCCCCGACAAAGTCAATTAATGTGCGGGACATTAAATTAATGATATACGCTGATAACTGGCTGGTATGCGGCGGAACAAGCCAGGAGCCACGCCTCCTGGGGCCAGCCGCCCAGCCCGCCACATTGTCGGCGGCTAATCTGACCGTTGTCGAATGGGTCGCTCCGCTAATTAGCTTTTCGCTGCGGCCTTTGGCCTGCCGCTGCCTTTTACTTTCGCTGCGGTTGCCAAAAAGGAAAACAACAAGGGAGGTATGGAGAAAAATCAGAGCTCACAAGAAGAATCAGGATGGATTGCCGAGTGAGAAACTAATTTGGTTAGCGGGAGTATTCAAGTTACTTCAATGAAATATTCAACACGAATCTTCGAGCATTTCAGCAAAGATATTTCTCCCGACTTCTCTTGCTAATTATAGCATTTATATTCCCGCGACAGAGATACTCTTATTTTTAGCATTAAATATATTATAATTAGCCCCTCTTGCCAGTGCTTTCTCTCAGTGGTGTGGCTAACCACACACATTCGTGGCTCGGCTAATCTTTTAATTGATTTATTTTCGCTAGCCTGACGGCACCATTAGTATATGGAAGATGTATGAACCGCAGCCGTAGCGGCATTACAGCGTCTCTGTCTCCCTCCCGGATAGCAACTATTTTAATGCCCTCGGATCCCGGCGACAAGTATTCTCACTGCCTCGTCTCGGTCTTTGTTTCCATGCTCCATCTCCACTCCCTCGTTATTATTCTGCCCCATGTTATATAGTAATGATAAGCTGATTAGCGCAAGCTTCGCATAATGGCATTGGCGACATTTTCCAGCTGCCCTCCTCCGACTCCCATTCAGATCCCTGGACGCCGGCCTGCAGACTCTGTGGTCCCGGTCCGAGAGCCGGGCCCCTCGGGGCCTGTTCTGGCCATCGCCCCCAGGCGAGGATGCCAATCAGGCTCTGGTCCTGTCGCTCCACTCGCCTTGGTTTGCATGTCGGACGGCCGATGGGCGATGGCTGTGGAGCTGTGCTGCTGTGGGCGTGTAGAGGGTAGCACAACAAAGGACTAAGCCCACGGTTGACTAAGCCATTCGTCCGCCCCGAATGCCTGTCGACTCGCCCGCTGTCCCTGCAGCCCTCGACTGGGTGTCGCTGGCATTGACGGCGCATTAACTCATTTCCTGCATCATTAGGGGGCACCTGCAATTTTCGCACATTTGCGCCACAGACGTGTCCAGGATGCAAGCAAATGCGCCGCGCCTGACGGGGTTTGGGGGATTGATCTCGAGAAATTCCCGGCCCAAGGGCGTTTTGAATGGGGCTGTCACTTCCTTGGGGCCCGATTAATTGATGGCTCCATGGGGATATTGAGCTAAGCGCATTTCTGTTGGAGCTCAAATCAAATTGACCTCGAAACCCAGCCGAAAGCTGGCCAACATTCACTACATCCTGGCAGGTTATTACAGTTCTAGTGTTTCTCCATCTTTTAGATATATATTCCCTACATAACCCCTTAAAAATTTGATATATATCCTACCTGTTCCCCTGCGAAACCTGCATTGAAAACAATCTATAAACAAACGCGTATAAATCCCAATAAATCCAGCATTTAGCAGAGTTTAAGCCTCAAATTTCCACCGCTTAGGCACTCAGCATACGGCAAGGGAAAGTTTTTTAATAGTTGCGCAAAAAATCGGTTGCAATCGGCGGACGTTTAATAAACTTGACCACAGCGGACAGCCGTCGGCGCTTTCAAATGGCAATCGAGAAAGTTTTTTAGCTCAGAGCACAAAGCCCCAACCGAATCCACTTCCCACTGGCACTGCCACTGCCAGCTCCCCTTCCCCGAACCAAGGCAATCCGTTGAGTAACCGCATCCGTATCCGCATATTCCACTCCCCAGGCAGCACAGCAAATCCGGATGCGAAACGATTGTACGACGATTTGCTGAGCAACTACAACAAACTGGTCCGGCCGGTGGTGAATGTTACGGACGCTCTCACCGTTCGCATCAAGCTGAAGCTCTCGCAGCTGATTGATGTCAATCTGAAGAACCAAATCATGACCACCAACCTGTGGGTGGAGCAGTCCTGGTACGACTACAAGCTCAAGTGGGAGCCCAAGGAGTACGGCGGCGTCGAGATGCTCCATGTCCCCTCCGACCACATCTGGCGGCCGGACATAGTGCTCTACAACAAGTGAGTTAATTACTGCAACTGCAAACTTCACCTCCTACTTATAATCGTTATTGCGATTCTGTTTCAGCGCCGACGGCAACTTCGAGGTGACGCTGGCCACCAAGGCCACGCTGAACTACACGGGACGCGTGGAGTGGCGGCCTCCGGCCATTTACAAGAGCTCCTGCGAGATCGATGTCGAGTACTTTCCCTTCGACGAGCAGACCTGCGTCATGAAGTTCGGCAGCTGGACCTACGACGGCTTTCAGGTGAGCTGCTACAGCCTTTCAGCCTTTTTCAGAGCCACAAAGAAGGTCAGTTGCAGAGACTCTTCCGCGGCGAACTCATCTCATTCCGGAAATGGGCGGGCGGCTTGCCATTTGATTTCCAAATTTGCAAATTCCCACTTGTACTGTGTGTCTTTGATGCTTTGATGCCCTATGCGAAGCCGCAAAACTTGGCTGGAACTATGCATATGGCATGTGGCGTGTGATCCAATTTAAACCGCACAAGTGACTAACTTTCTCGGCCGTCCCTGGCCTTTGGCTAATTGGTTTATAAATCTGTGGCAACTGGCAAGTTGCAATCGCTGGTGGGGCGGCAGCAGCACACGGACATATATCAGGCAGATATGCTGCTATTAAGGGCCACTCCTCCTTATCTGGGCTTCCGCTTCCGCTTCCGCTCCCACTCGCAGTCCTCGGCTTCCCCAGGAGCCACCTCATTTACACATTTACAAATTGCCGCTCACCTGGCGCTCCCCGGCCTCGCCGAAGGTGTCTCTGAGCCCGGTTTAGTGGTCATAAACCGAAATACGGTCATAATTCCTTTTGGAAGACTGGCATAGAATTCCTCATGTTTTATGGCCGCAAAACACAGGCCAAGATAGGTGGAGAGAGGGACGGAGCGGGCCGCAGTGAAAGAGATGGCCTGTCAAATGGAAATGGGCCCGGAATGGCAGTGGGCCTGGGAAGGACAGTCCGCAGTCGACAGTCGACCACAGGGAGGCTTCATAAAAACGTCTCTGGTGGTTTCGGTAGCCGGAACACACCTGGCCAGGACGGAGGGAGGGAGGCCGCATTGGAATTGGAGACGGGCAGGGAGACACCGTGGCCAGGAAATATGCAGTCGAGCGGGAACAAGAGACACCGCGGCAGCTTGACACCTGCCTGGAGAATGTCGGCGACTAACCTCGTAAAATTGCCAACAAAAAATACAGTCCAGCCAAGGCTTACACCGGGAGAAAAGTATTGTCGGCGTGCCAAAGCTCATGATTCAAAGTTTATTATTCAGCTAACTCCTTGGATGCTTTCCCTCAACTCTGCCGCATTTTCTCCGAGTGCTGCAGTGGCGGCCCCCGGAGAACCCCGGATGGATGCTCTGTGGCTTCGGTCTGCGGTTGGGGGCTTGCCAGCTAATAATGAACTGGCATTAGGCGGCCAGCCTTCGCCTCGGGAACCCTTTTTCCCGAAAAGGCAGCCACGGGTTAGCCACATGCATCTACTGAGCTGCATTACGGCCGCCAGGTCATAAAATCGCTGGCCAGGTCGCGCCTGAGTGGGGTTCCCATGGCTGGGCAAGGCTTAAATAATCTTTAATAAGTTAGAGACAGAAAGTGTAGAGAAATCAGGGAAATTAGTGAAAAGTTATGCTTCTTAGACTCAGCTGACTTCCTACTGAATGCCACACTTCATTTGCTGAATAAATTAATAGCTTTAAGCCGGTCTCAAACACTTTCTGTGTGCAGTCTGGCAGTGAATAATGCATTAATTCCCTGCCAACTGTCTTGTGTCTGTCCCTGCCACCAGAGGCGTGTTGTCTGGCAAAATATTGACTCTTAAATGGCACATATTAAATGCTAAAAGCTGAATTTCGTGAATTTCCCAACGCAATTCAATCGCTCAGTTAGCAGAGGAAGAGGATCCCCCAAATCGACCTATTTCCCTCGCCTTCAACCCGACTTTGCTGCCCTGTTTAATTGTCGGAACAATTGGGACAATATGTATATGTACCTGTCGTCTCTCCCCTGTTCCCCCCCTCTCTCCCTGGCTTCTTGGCCAAAACTACAAGCACACAGACACAGAGACACAGAGCCACACAGTTGACTAATTTGGTAAAAAGCTAAATGCTCATTTACTATTAAAAAGGCAGAGGCGCTAACAAGCATTTGACACGAAGCTTGGTTGGGGGCACACAGGTGTGAGTACACTCGAAAAAACAGGGGGGATTTTTGTATTCAATTTAGTAAATAATCAAAGGATTGAAGGGCAATATAGGATCTTATTTGTGTGACTAATAAAGTGTCTTTGTGGACAACATAACTAATGGATATAT